>CM028346.1:28603320-28866099 GCA_016618105.1 Dendrobium huoshanense | reverse complement strand
GATGTGGCATCTGATGATGAGTGATTTTAGATGATGAAGTTGAAGTGATGCCGTCTGAATTACAAGATGAAGATTTAAATGTTGATTTCTTTGATGATCTTAAAGCATCCAAATCCACCACAACTCAAGAACAAATCAAAAAAGGTATATAAATAATATAGTTTTCATTTCTTAATCTTTTATTAATGTATTACACTATTATTCATTATGATATTGTTCAAAAATATTTACTATTTAGGGAAGAGGAAGATAACTAATAATGAGGAAGAAAAAGCTGATTGGGAGATATTGGACTCTATAGGAGAGGGGGAAGAGGAGAGAGCAGCTCATCATAATGATGATTCAAATGATGACCCCCTTAGTGATGACTGATGAGTGATGATAATGCTGATGACTAGTGAGTTCTTAACTTCTTATGTGATATGTTAATGTCATTGTTATTTATTTTGTGCATTTTTATGTTTTATATATTATTTACTCATTAGTATATACAAAATTTATTATTTTATGTTTACACAATTTTTTGAATTTGAGGCTTACACCTCAAATCGCCTTGAGGCTTACGCCTCACCTCACGAACGAAAAACACCTCAATACCCGAATACGCAATTTTAAACCTTGAGAGCTACAACACTGAAATTAGTAAGATTTTGCAGCCATTAAACTGTATAAGACATCATGGGAAAAATTATTTACTATATATAATTATCCTAACATAAAACAGTGTGCATCACTTCTGTAGATTTATTCTGATTATAATTTTTCTGTTTTTTTTTTTTCATATTACAGTATAGTTTGAACTATATTATATTCTGAAGTGTTATGTTCATAATTCATTGTATTAAAAATAATTATTCAGGAGAAGAGGAATTACTAGCAGAAGAGGGAACATTGTTGGCTGAAGAGCAGGATGCATTTCTAGATATATTATTTCTGCTTTTCCACTTTCTAATTTCTTTCTTCTCAGCAAAGGATTGATCCTTCCACACCATAATTAGTCATACCTCCTAGAATTGAGTTATAAGCTTTATATTCTTTTGGAGAAAAATATCAAAATGGTCCATGGACTATTTATATGCATCTATTTTAGTTCCAAACTATAAATTTGCTCAACTTAGTTTATTGATTTCTCAAATATGATCCAAAATAGTCCATAAATTAGATTATTTTGAATTAGATGTGGACAATTCAGGAATTAGTTTGGAGAAAATGTAAGGAGTTAAGTGACTAAATTAAACACATACAATAGTTTGGAACTAAAATGACGCCTCTTAAATAGTCCACAAATCATTTTGACTGTTTCTCTATTCTTTGATAATAACTATAGCTATCACCCAAATCTAAAATTCTGCATAGTTCAGTCCATGTCAAAGACAAATAATTTTTACCAAGACCAGTTGAGAAAAATTAATGCTTGATATTTAGGTTAAAAGCAACCATAAAGCATAGGCCTATTTTCATTAAATGAAATGAAATTGTGGTTGTGAACTTGCAATAAGGCTAATTATAATTATGATTAAGGATAGCAATAACAAACAAAAAAGCAAATGAAATGAGCCCATGAGGAAACAAACCTTAACCATCCTCTCCGATTTAGTTGGAATATGTTATCAACTAAATTCAATAGTGGCACGCTGACATTAGGGGGTGTCCACTGCAATAAAAGCAAAGGTATCTAAGCACACAAAATCATGACAACTCAATCAAAAGAATAAAGTCAATAAACACAATAAAAAAAATTATGTGGTAAAAGACTGATTTATACCTGTATTTCACAATTTGTTATACCACGATGGTTTGAAAAGTTAAAAAAGTACCAATATTTTGCTTTTAAAAGAAAAAATTTAGGAAACAAAGGTGATTTACAAAAAGCTAGTCCATCTATATCATACAGAAAAAGTGTCTGAAACTGTTCAAGGGCCTATTAAATTGTACATGTGAATATATATGTCACTTCAACATACATCCAAGAAACTTAGTTCCACATGAAGAAATCACATTGTCAAGACGTAAGATAAAAGGGAAAATTAAAAATACATATAACTGGTTCAAAGAACATTAACAGTTAGCTTTTCAAATATGCTTTAGATTAAGTAATTAACAAAACGTTCAGCATAGTCCACGAGGAATCGAGGCGTTTTTTCTAAGCGAGGCGAGGCGTAAGCCTTGAGGCGGAACGAGGCGTAACCCTCAAAACGATTAAAATAAATTAATTTAAAATTATAAATAATAACAAAAAATAACAAAATATTATGTCAACTATGAATTTGAAGATTTGTTTTAAGATAATATTACTGGAATACAAGATTTAAAATAAACTCACTTAAAAATAAAACATCCCCTTAGGATCAAGACCCAAAGCAGGCTCATCATCACTTCGATGGTCTTCAGAAGAATCTTCATAATTAATGTCAAAATCATCCTCCAACTCTTCTTCATCTATAATATTTTTTCTTTTATCTCCTATATCAGTTAATATTTCATTAGCTCTAAAATTAACAATAATAAGATACAAAATAATTCATTATATTTAAGAATACCTTTAATTTTTTTTGAAGCTCCAATCTCACTTTGTTTCTTTCTTTTATATACTTGGATAGTTGCTTCATTGTCTTCTTCATTGACATGACTTTCTCCTTCTGCTTCAAGTTCAGATACATCAACATTCTTAAGAGTAACACATTCATCATCAGATTGTAACTCATCAACAAGCAAAGGGTCAATTTCATTCTCAATATTTCCTTGATTTTGCAATTTGAGATGTCTATCTTTCAGTTTTTTGTTAAACATAACATAAACTAGTTTGTTCATTCGATCTGCCGCTAATCGATTTCTTCTCTTTGTATGAATTTGATTGAAGATACTCTAATTACGCTCGCATGCAGAAGCCGAACACATTAGGCTAAGAACTTTAACTGCAAAAGCTTTCAATTCAGGAACATCATCTCCAAACTGAGCCCACCAACATTCTATATGAAGACAAACATAGTATTTTATGAATATTGGTTGAAGTAGAAGACTTGAATATAAAATATACCAGTCTGCCGGGGGTCTAAGGGGTTGTTGCCCACTGGCGGGGTTCGACCTGAGCGTACCGAGCATGTACCGCTCGGTACCGAGCGGTACCGAGCATGTACTGAGCGGACGAATGAAAGAAAGCCGAATCAGGAGTTATTCAAGCTTTCGTTACTGCACGTCAAAGTCAAGGCCACAACACTGCGTACCTGCTCTTCCGACCTAACCGATGCCTGAATGTTTCCTGCACTCACAACTTCGGCTTCATTTCTTTCCCTGCGTCGTCTCCTTTCGACTTCGTCTCCTACACTCACAGCTTCGTCTCCTTCCCTCACGGAACTTCCTAATGTCTTTAGAACACGGATTATATATGTATATATACATATACTTACATAAATTCAAGGAATTTAGCTAAATAGATATGTAGAAGAAATAGAGAACATTTCTCCTCAACGTAGAGGAACATTTTCCTACATCTACCGTCCCTAGACCCTACAACTGTATGAGGCCGACCGCACTAGGTACACTCTTCTTTTAGAGAGAGATGCTGTGATGAGAACCGTCCAAAGATGAATGGCCTCTGTGATGAGAACCGTCCAAAGATGAATGGCCTCTAAGTTACATAGCATTCAATAACAATCTTTAAGCTTCTTTGGTATTGGAACCAGAGATGATTAGTAGGACTAATCAATCATTAGGTGTGATAAATGTTATGTTCCAATGTTGGATCAAATCATATCATTTATATTTTCAACTCCCTAGCCAACTCCAAAAAGATATTAATTGGGTGAGGTTGATCTTAAGCATTGGGCCAAAATCTTTGCTCAAACTAAAGATGTCGAGCTTCTTGCCCAGGATTAATACTCAATGTTGTCAAAAGATTAGGCTAACTATGGATTTGAGTTAGAACTGACAAAATTTATTTCCCAAGAAGCCAACTCTATCTGCCCAACTCAAACCTAGCTAAATATATCATCTGTGATGTAGCCATGCCTGAAGTTTGAATGAAGATGAAAGCGATAAAAGAAAGAAAAAATTGAAATTGATCAAAGCAGCCTAAAATATAGATCATTCTTATATTGAACCAATTGGACGTCAAAACGAATGATTCAAAGGTCAAGATGTTAAGAAGGAAAAACTTTCTATTAAGTGATTCAGCAATCAAGTTTATAGCATCAGTTATTACAAATCACTAAATTATATTCTCGAACAAAGGAAAGTCATTTAGCATGCCTAGAATTCAACCATTTTTAGCATTCACAAAATAAAAAGTTACATGGTCAAAATACAAAATAAAATTCCTATAACAAATAATGACTACAAATCGTAAAGCTTGTGCAATCACATAAAACTACAAATCTTACATGGAATAATTTGCTTAATATCACTTAGGGTTTCACTATAAAAAGTGATGTGAAACAATGTAATGAAACAAGAATTCTTGTACGAAATTAATAAATTGTGAACTTGGCATAGTTAAACATAAACAAATGCGTTTTCAAGATAGATCTTTAGAAAATTTCATGGAAGAACTAAGTAACGACAATTGATTACAATTAAGAGCAATAGGAGACTAGCAAAATTACATCAACAAATAAATAAGTAGAGCAAATAGCATGTTAACAAAATCCACGGTTTAAAATCTAGATCATTCACCTTGGAATCCCTCACTTACATTCTTGATATCACTCAGCTTAACGAAAGAAGATTGCACACAAGCTTAGGGATGCCACTAGTAGACACGTGACGCCAAGGGGGCTAGTCGTTGGGGAAGGAAACGGCGTTGGAGGAGCGGGTGGGCGTCCGGTGTCGTAGGTCATTGCTCGTCGATGACGTTCGCTAGGTGGAAAAGAATACGATCAAGGTATTCTTCAACGGTGTGGTCGAATCCGAATCCAACGTCGAAGAACAGTGATTGGATGACGTCGATCTCCCCTTGAAAGTTGAACACAAATCCGTGATCAAGCTCCGGATCGTCCATACATGATCATGGAAGGATCTTGGCGTCGTGGTGGTGTTATGGTGGAGGAACCGTCGCCTAGGAGAGGTGGCCAAGAGGAGGGGAGGAGGGGAATTTTCGGGTAGGAGGTGGAGAGGGAAGGGGCGGGGCTAGGTTTAGGTTGGATTATTAGAAATTTGAAATTAATTTTCAGATTAAGTGGAATTGGAGGGAAGATTTTGAATTTGAATTCAAATTCAAATTGAAAGAAATAAAGTGGAAGAGAGGAAATGTAGAAGATAATTACGGAGTCTTAATAGAGAGAAATTAATGAAAATTGGAGAGAGAGAGAGAGAGAGAGAGAGAGAGAGAGAGAGAGAGAGAGAGAGAGAGAGAGAGAGAGAGAGAGAGAGAGAGAGAGAGGAAGGAATAGGTGGCCGGCCATGTAGAGAGAGGGGGAGTGGGATTTGGTTTAAGTGAGTGGGCCCCAAGGATTAAATAAGGATCAAAATCAAAATCTGAAAATTAAATTAGATTTGATTTAAATAGAGAGGTTTCCTAACTTATATTTAGACAATAGGAAAGTATTTGAACTCAATTATTTAATTGAATTCCCAATAGGAAACTTTCCTAATTGACTAAGGCTTATTTTAGGAAAGTGAGTAATTAAATATTTGAAATTTGAATTTCAAATTTGAGGGCTAGGAGGTGGTCCGGTGGGTTGAGCAACGGGAAAAGGGGTGGCCGGGGGGGGAAGGAAGGGAGGCCGTCCTCTCCTCACCCATCACCCGCCGGCCCCTCCCTACCCAAATTCCTTTTCTCCTTCCCAATATCCGAGCCCCCACCCTATACCGTCGGCGGCCAACCACCTAGGAATTTGAACTTAGGAAAGAAGAAGAGATCAGGCTGCGAACCTTGGAATCCTCCGACGGTTGACGGGTCTTGCTATCACCCTCCTCGGGTTTCTCCTCTCATGAACTCACTTAGAGATGAAAACAAAGAACATAAAATTTCATTCAATAATTCATCATCTATTACAATGCAAGAGACCTCCTATAAATAGGCCAAAATGAAAGAAAACTAGAAAGATACAAATGCCCTCGGGGCTACAATAGCGACTCAATACCCACAGGGGTAAACTAGGGAAAAATAGAAAATGCAAGAACAAATAAAATACAAGATATATCAAAAGTAAAGACTCTGGATCGTAGCCGTCGATCTACGACTCCGACGACGGTACACAAGTCGAAATCTGATATCCTCATCAAAAGGTGATTAGATGCTAATTTTCTCAGTAAGACCGGCAAAACCAACCTTAAATGCTTCATACACAACTTTAAAAACTTCATCAAAATAAGACAGAACAAACATAGGAGGTTCAAACATAGGAGGTTCAGTTAGTTTATTCTAATAAATTTAACTCACTTCTTTAGTCCATTAAAATTTCTGATCTCTCAAATAATAGGTTACTAGAGCAATCAAGGAACTGAAATTTCTAATAAAGAGTCTAAACAAAGTAGCAAGATCATAAAAGCTTCATACATCTATGGATTGACATTGGAGACTCCAAAATGCCTTTACCTTGCACTCATAACCTTTCTCTTATCAGGAAGAGATTACATAGTACAAAAAACACATTCGTCATACAAGAGCACTTGTTTAGGTTAATAAAAATTTTATTTCTTTTTAGAATCTCATAAATATATCCTCCAAGTGTTAAAGATACTGATCTGGAGATGTACTAAATATGGTTATATAATCAAAATAAATAACAGATTTTTTCAAAAAAGGTCTACAAATTTGATTCATCGAGAGCATAAAGAGGCTTGAGCCATTAGACAATCCAAAAGGGAAAACAAACTATTCATAAAGGCCAACTCCAGTTCTAAACACCGCATTTCTTTCATCTCCCTTAAAAAATCTAATTTTCTGATATGCACTTGTAAGATAATATTGGAGAAAAACTTTGATCTTTGTAACATATCGGTCCGTAGTTCAAGGGATTAGGAGTTGATAATAAATTATCATCTTATTGATAATTCATATATCCACACATTTTCTATCTCCATCTATCTTAGAAGTATAAAAAAAGGCATGACACAAGAAATTAAGCTTGCTTGAATTAAGCCCTTCATAAGCAATTTCTTGACTTGTTCAAGCTCATCTTGCTCCATTGGACTCATTCAATGATAAGGAAGATTAGGTAATATGGTACACGACACCAAATGAATCTAATGTTACGTTTCAGCTACGGTGGCATCCATAAATTTTCTCCAAAGTTTAAATACAAACTCAACATATGTTCCACCCCTTCCTCCTTGCCATATGCAATAATGACACACGCACAAAAAAAAAAAAAATCTTAGATGACCTTTCAAATTGTTTTATTGACAAAAGCTTAATTTTCTCTTCATTACTTGCCATTGGAGGAACTTCTTTAAATGACGTAAAAGAATACTTAATTCCGCTAAGCAAAAGCTAGTAAGCATTGTTTCTAGCTGTATGATGCACATTTCTATCATAATGTCGTAAGTTACCTGCATAGGCAAAACAACACACAAATTTCATCAGCATGCCTATGAATAGAAAACATAAACAAGCACTAATAGGAACCTGACACCTTTTGAATCAACAAATTTTATATAGTTTTGGATGAAAACTTAGTTTGAGTTCTGTTTTTTTTAACCCATACTACTACTTTCAAAATCAATCAAAACCAAACATTTCTTTTCATAAATGGTGCAAATATGTCGTAAAAAAACCAAAATTCATCTTGGATCTTTGCTATCGTCAAGACTTCTATGAATAACAATAACCAGACTTTGGCCTAATATTTGGATCACAAATTTTTGTGTGCTTTGTTCATCTTTCTCCACTTTAGGCCACATGGATGTGGTTATCTTATTATCCTTTATCAAATAAATTGATTATTGTCTCTTTTAATTTTTATGTTCATTCAAAAGTAAGATCGCTACTTGTTAGAAAATGAAAATAAAGATATTACTTTTCCCTGTTGTTTGGGAGGGCTATATGCTACTTTGAAACCTCTTTACTATGATGCTTAAAAGGCTCAATTAATTGTATTGCCGCATTTTTTATCTAAAATTCCAAAACTAAATGCACCAATTTGCTCTTTTTTGTCGAAAAGTTTTTCATATTTTCTTTGATCTTTAATAAGCTACTTTTATTAACTAATCATAGATGTTTATTTTCAAACCACTTATATATATATATATATATATATATATATATATATATATATATATATATATATATTAAGTAGACTTAAAATTTATAAAAATCTCCAGCTATAGTCATTCATTCTTTTTTTCAAGTGACTAAATTTGGGAAATAAAATTTACAAGAAAATCTATTGGAAGAAGCTTTTCATCTAGTTTATCTTTCACATCAATTAAACCACTTTATTCACTTAATATTGTTGCCACCAATCTAAGACATGATTTTTTTTTAGTTTCATTGCAACAAATTTTACTTGTCTATCTTCGCTTAATCCTTTCTATTAAAAAAATTCAATATATGCAATCTAATGATAATAAGGTTCAAAATTTAGTATGCAATCTAAGTCAAACATGATATATGATGCATTTGTCAATATTTTCAATTGCACACACTAGTAATCCATGCCCCAAGTAATTTAAAACTATGGGAGAGATTTATTGAGCATAGATTGCGGCATGACACTAATGTTTCTCAAAATCAAATTAGATTCATGCCAGGTAGGTCTACTATTGAAGCTATACATTTATTGAGAGATTTCATGGAGAAGTATAGAGAGAATAAGGAGGATCTACATATAATTTTTATTGATTTAGAGAAAGCATATGATAAAATTCCAAGAGAAGTGCTATAGAGTTCTACATAATAAAGGGTTTAATAATGCTTATATTCAAGTCATTAAGGATATGTATGCATGAGTTATTACTTGTGTTCAAACACAAGGTGGTTTGACCAAGTATTTTTCTATTTCAGTTGGATTACATCAAGGACTAGCCTTATGCTTATATCTTTTTGCTTTAGTAATAGATGTCCTAACTAAACATTTGATAAAGGTTGTACCTCAGTGTATGATTTTTGCTGATGATATTCATCTTGTTAAAAAGACTAGAGAGGAAGTTGAAGTTAAATTTGAATTATGGAGGTCAACCTTAGCATCTAAAGGCTTTCATTTGAGTAGATCCAAAATTTAATATATGGAGTATAATTTTAGTAATAATAGATCTAGTGGGTGGATTGTGATTTGGGCGATCAAGTCATTTATAAAAGTACATATTTTAGATATATTGGGTCTATTGTTCAGAGTGATGGTGTAATAAATGGGAATATTATTAGTAGATTTCTAGTTGGATGATTAAAGTGGAGGAATGCATCAAGCTTGTTGTGTGATAGAAAAGTCCCTCTCAAACTTAAGGGAAAATTCTATAAGATGGTAGTGAGACCTGCAATGCTTTATGGTGTAGAATGTTGCCCATTAAAAGAGAAGCATAATATTAAGTTAAGTGTTGCAGAGATGAGGATGCTCAGTTGGATGTGTGGCTTTACTCTTAGAGACAAGATACAAAATGAGTATATCCGTGAAAAGGTTAGAGTAATTCCAGTGAAAGATAATATTAGAGAGAGTCGCCTTAGATAATTTGATCACATAAAACGAGAGCCTTTCGATGAGCCGGTTATGAAAGTAGATGTATTAAATTTGACTTATGTTAAGAAAGGTAGAGGTAGACCTAAAAAGATTTGATTAAAAAATATTAGAAATTATGTTTCTTTATTAAATTTAGATAAGAATTTGAATCTTAACAGGACACAATGGAGAAAAAAGATTCATGTAGCCGACCCCACATAGTGGGATAAAGACTTCTTCTTGTTGTTGTTGTATAAAAAAAAACTAGCTTCCCCATATCCCATGCCCTACTTAAAATCTCCAAACAAGTACTTCCAATACAAACATTGAGATTTCATGGAGGAATAGGAATAAATTCCCTAATAGTTGCAAGCTTCATTAAATGTAATCAGATCAATTAAGTTTGATTAGACATTGATAATAAAAATAATGTGCACTCCTTCGATAGCTATATATGGGATTGATATTTTTAGCAAAATAGAGACATTAGAATGCACCTTCCTAGAATATAGAGTTCTAAATCCTAAAGGCAATGGGATTCCTTCATCGTTGACCTTATACACATCATCCACAACCATAGCCCAAATAATGACAATATTTAAAAGTAACAACAATAAAAATTATATATTATACTTAATCCAACACATTTTCTAACATATTAGAACATTACAAATTAATCAAACCTTACCATTTTTCCATTTATAATATAGGCTTCACCTAGATCAACATGCAAATGACCCAACATTTACATGACAATATCCATGCTAATGAGACTCAAACCCACTCCAGGCCATTAAAACATAATGCAAATGAAGTATAAATTCATAAAAAACATGGTTTTCTTGTTGCAAGGCTTAAAATTGCGCAATTGGGTATTGAGGCATTTTTTTTTTTGTGAGGCAAGGCGTATGCCTCTCAAGGTGTTTTGATTCGTAAGCCTCAAAATTAAAAAATTGAGTGTAGTAAAATATATAGGTTAAAAGTAAATTTTTATATAATACTAAAATTATATATTAAATGATGACATATTAACTTTCTATTAGCCTATGAAATAACAAATTTGCATACATATGAAACAAAAAATTGCATAGAATGTAAAGTGACAAGTGATAAATTACGTAATATAGAATTGAAATCCAAATATTACAATAGCAAAACAACATAAAATATAGGTATTATATAAAAGTATCATATAATATTAAGTACAACTCAAAATTCCTTCTTTCCTAGTTCTCTACTCATCCATATTTAATTCTTAAAGAAAGTTGAAATAGTTGATAAAAACTTAAAAATCATCTGCACTGTCATCATTGAGGGGGTCTTTATTTGCATCATCATAACAAATTCTTCTCCCTTGCCACATCCTGTGGAGTTCAAAACCTCCCAATCTTTATTGCTTCTTCATTTATTTTAATTATCTTCCCTTTTTACAAATATTTGTCATCAATATAAAGATGAGAGTAATACTCCAAAATTTTTATAAGAGGTGGTGGTGGTGATGTGCGGCTTCCAAGTGACCCTCGGCGGTGGCTATGACGATGGCGGCTGGAGGTCGAGGCAGTCGAGAGAAAGTTGTTGCGATTTCGGATGCATGAAGGCATAATTTGTTCATAACTTTAATTTAGGACTTAGGTAAGCTTTAATAATAATAATAATAATATAAGAGAGAGAGAGAGAGAGAGAGAGAGAGAGAGAGAGAGAGAGAGAGAGAGAGAGAGAGAGAGAGAGAGAGAGAGAGAGAGAGAGAGAGACGTACGCCTCATGCCATTGAGGCGAGGCACACCTCAACAAATTGAGGCGCATGCCTCATAAAAAAAGCTCAAGGCGTAAGCCTTAAGGCATTTTTCACAAGAATTGAGCTGAGGCGGGAGGTGAACCTCATATTACGCAATTTTAAACAACGCCTAGTTAAAAAACCAGATTGCTTTGTGGACGATAATAGAAACATTTAAAAGAGACAATTAGTTGGTGTTTAAGAAATTTAATCTACTGTGTCTAACCAAGGACATCTATTGTCCCAAGAGCTCAAAAGCACCGTCTTAACTAAAAAAAATATAAAAGCTAGTAAGATCTATATCTCAGTTTGACCATACACCTTAAATTTCAAAGATAAAATACATTGCGGAGCAAGGAATTAGCTAACAGAAACTCATGAGTTATACCTCAGGTGGTACTTGAGCCAAATCTTCCATGGTATCAGAAGCAACCAAATTATTAGAGGTTGAGAATGTATCAAGTCTTATCCTCTTGAACTGCTCTGATTGTTCACTTTTCTCAAACACCAAACTATTAGATTCCTCTTTGCGCTTAATGATCCGTGGTGGAAGACCTTTCAATTCATTGTCTGAGTGCCACCCACTATCTAAAGTAGAAGACTGATCTTCATCATGTGCATCATCGTCAGAGACACTCTGATAAGTTTCCATATTGCTGTATGTCGGACTCATCTTCTTTGTATCTCCTTCATTCAAAGGTAAGGATATGCTATGTTCTGCTTGTGTGGAAGAATTCATATGAGATGGTGATGATCCAACAACTTTACGTTTAAATTGACGAACTATATCATCCATGGCATCGTCCATATTAACTATTAATGAAAAGAACAAAAAAAAATATTAATAAGAAGAACAATTATACTTACAAGAAGGTGATATAGCAACAAAATATCATATATCAGTATTTTTAGGAGTAATTATCAGGAAGATCTTTATTCTTAACATGATCTTAATACCACGAACAATCATCTGCAGACAGAAAAATTAAATTCAGAAGTTGGTAGAAGTGGCTGCTCCTGACCACAGGGTTTCAGGATTCCCAAATCCATGAGGATGCTAGGAGAAGTCGACCTTGCACCAGAAACCTCATATGTTAAGATTAGCAAGATGAAGCTACTATCTACACGAATTAGTGTGAAATGAGATGGTAAACATATTCATCTTTGGTTACAACATAAACCACAAGCTAATTACTACATAATTCTGTATCCATGTTAGAATACACAAGAAAAATGTATTTTAAGATTATAGAAACCCAGCCTAGCTAGAACTCAATGAAATATGAACACGCTTCCAAATGACTTTTGTAGCTGCATCATATACATGACGAACACAAACACAGCTCTGAAACGCCCAAACACATGACGAACACAGACACAGCTCTGACACGCCCCAACACAGTCTAACACTTCAAAATTTGTTTTTTTGTTTTTTTTGTTGTGTAAAATTGGACTCTGGCACTTATCAAATACGACAGGACATAGTCATGACTTAAAAAGCAGAGCTTAAAACTGACTGTGTGAATTAATAATCATATTACACTAATTTCTCGTGCAGTCAAGGTCTAAGCCCTTCAAAGTCATGCTGAATTTTTTGGCATTGTATAAATAAATTTATGATGATATCCCATATAAACTAGCTAAGGAAGCTTCTATATAATTTATTTTATACTTGTATAAATTTATATTTTAGTATTTGCTTCATTGTTCACTTACCTTAAAAATCTAATAAAAAATGATTAGACATTGCCTCAAATGATTGATTTTCTCCATTAAAGTCATGTGCTAATTGAAAAGGATTAATGTAGCTTGTGTGAAAAAAAAATATATTTTTATTATTAATCATGTTTTTTTTATCATCATAAGGTGTCTATTATAATACCATAATTCATCATGTGAAGCCTTTAATAGAAATAGTAAAAATTAAATATTTTATAAAATCATGTTCATAGCGTGTCATGTCCTATCTTTTGCAGTAATGCTATATCAGCGTATCCAATTCATATCATATTTGTATACGTGCTTCATAACTAGAACCTAATTAGCACATATGGATATCAAAATCATAAATCATAAACATGGAAATTGAAGAAAAATGCCTTCTATTTTTAATTTTTAATTTTTTTGATGAATTAAAAGGCTTCATGTGATGCCTCATAATGAAAATCGAGAAAGCCTTACCATTAAGTTTCACACTCATACCAAGCAGTAGTAGCAAATAAAAAGTTGAACAAAGTAAATATAAAACCACTTGGATAAAAGAAACTTGTATAAATTTGACACACCACAACTATGTTGATAATACATAACTTGGAAAAGTGAATGTCTAAGTGCAAAAAAAATTTAGTGGAAAATGCAAATCCAAGTTCTATTCTTTCTTGACGAAAAAGATAATAATAGAACCACCAGTAATGCAGGACGCTTTAGGATAGACGTTTTACTAATGCAAATCCAGGATGAAATGCACAAGTAAAACACTCAAAACACCACAATTCACACTTTCTCAAATTCTGATATAATCAAAGATTAATATTTTTGCAAGGAAAAAATGCACTTTATTCGTTCTAATCAATAGTGTAAAAGTCATCAAAACCTAATATTCCACAGGTCTGAAAATAAATATAAAATTCTAAAATATTAAAAAAAAAATTCTACAGTGACTAAGACTCATTCCAAAAGAAGAAAAACTAGCATGTACCAAACTTAGTAAGATCTCAATCACATATGCAAACCAATCAAAATTGGTTTAGATGAAGCAAACGGAATAGAAATCACCGCTTGGAATATCCAACAAGCCTAATGTTGATCCAAGGAGAATTGCCCCAAGAAATTCTCATTAAGGCTTATAAAACACTCGAAAAATCCGCATCCAACAACACAAATAATATTTAAGAAAAAAAAATTCAATCATCCCATATCTTTTACACGCCTTAAGGCTCATTTTTAAAACATAAAAAGATCCCAAATAAATAACTTCTCAAATCATCCCAAGACCTAGACTAATATGCAAGTTTCAATGCAATGCATATGGATTCCAGCAAGCACAGCAGTCCTATTTTAGTTTCAGTAAAACAGTAAGTTTTAGCATCTAAAATCTCATTTCCAGCTTCCAGCAATTCAACATCCATGTGATAGGAAGAGCTTACAGAAATTTAGAAAAAACCTCGGCTGAAATCTGATTTCAGCAATTTCAGAAAACCCACGACAAGAAAACTAGGAATAGAACACCCAAGAACACTTTTTTTATTGAAAGTTTTATGAAAGAAAGACAAGACACAAGTGGAACTTCAATTGAAGGGGAAGATTTGGCTCTCCCAAATCTCTAGCCGCCAGCTAAAGCCCAAACACCCTAAGAACAATCTAAATTCAGCAAACAACACATAACATTAACCCTATGAAAATCACCTAATTAAAGCAAACAATAAAGAGCAAATACCCAAACAGCCCTCCCCCGATTCCCTCCCAAAGTTGTCCTATTTCCTTAATTATTTTCCTCCCAAAATCAGCCCCAAAATCAGCCCTTTTCAATTAGGAAATATTTCCTAATTAATCGCCTCCAAATCAGCCCCAAAATCTACCATCTTCAATTAGAAAATATTTCCAAATTAATCCCCACCAAATCAGCCCCCAAATCTACCCTCTTCAATTAGGAAATATTTCCTAATTAATCCCCTCCAAATCAGCCTCCCTCTCCTGTGGCTCCCGCTCCCTCCATATCAATATTCACACACCCCCCCCCCCCCCCCCCCTAAACAAAAAAAAGCATATTGTCGTCAAGATAGAAAGATGAAAAATGACTGAGGAACCCTTTGTCTCTGAGGGGGGGTACCTGGCCAACCTTTAATCTTGAACCTCCTCTAGGCTCTATAGCTCCACCAAGTAGCACAACCCTGCTCCTTCGCCTTGAACATGGTTTTGAGTGGAATCATTGTTTTGGATAGGCTAGGATCCCCTCTAGTAACTACTTTCCTCCCTTCAACCTTGAACTCCATCGTTAGCATCCACCAATCAATCTTGGTCTTTCCAAACTTCTACATTCATTTCATTATTAGGAAGACACCAATGCTCCCTAACTCCAATAGGAGAAAGTCCTCCCTCACCTGGACTCCCTGTATAATCAGAACCACCCCCTACACACTCCTTTACATATCTCAATCTTCTCAGTGCCCATCATCACCCCATAGCACCTTGTGTACACCAGTTTCATCCCAAATTGGTCCACGACCTGGTTGGAGATGAAGTCGTGTGTAACCCCACTATCTATTAATACCACTACCTCCATGTCTGCTATTTCTCCTCACTTTCATGGTGTGAATCAGAGTGAATCCCACCACTGCGTTCAAGGAGACCTCTGTCATGTCTAAATGCAGCTTTTCCCCCTCAACTGATGCCTCACTCCTAGCTCCCTTCTCAGCTTCCTCGTCATCACAGACGATGAGAACTGAAGAGTTTGGTCTTTATACTTGTACCTCGGTATATACTTCTCATCACATATGAGGCATAACTCTTTTTCCCGCCTATCATGCACTTCCGTTTTTGTAAGGCGCTTAAAGTTGTCTCCAGGGCAAACTCCGGTGTCTTCCTTTGGTGCTTCCCTCTGAAAAGACATCGTATGGTTTCTCATTGCTCGATTTGTAGAGGTGCTCCTGTAAGCCCCTCCCATAATGTTGCACCGGCTGGCCTTCTCCCTCCGATATTTTTCCTCCACCCTCTGAGCTAGCTCCATTATCTTTCTCAGCCCTCTAGGTCAACACCTTGAGCTCTGCTGGAATGTCCTCCCTAAACCCCTTCATGAAATTCCTTTCAAACCCTTCTTCGAAAATTCCTCTGTCTTCCCGACAGCAGCTCAAACTTCTCCCGATACTCAATGATTGTCCCCTCCTGAGTTAAGGCATAGAAATATTCAGTCTCCTTCCTGAATGACTCAGAAATGATCTAACAACCTCTCCTTAAATTCCCCTCATGAATAGATCAAATATCAAGCCTCCCTCCATTGACACCAAGCTAGGGCTTTTCACTCCAAACATAGCACTGCAACCATGAGTTTTTTCCCTTCCATCAGGCTGTTGATTGCAAAGTAATGCTCCACCCGATACACCCAACCCTGAGCATTTTCCCCTTCTAACAATGGCATCTTCAACTTTCTCGATCTTGCATCCATAACTCAATGGCTTCTCCCTCCGTTAGTTCCTCCTATGTAATGATGGTGCGAACCTCTCCCTTCCTCCCTTGGCTGATTTGGACCCCATGGCTTCGTCCAACCATGACCTCCTCCATGCCACCTCTCCCCATACCCAGATAGTTTCCCAAAGGGTTCGACCTCCCCCCTCCTTGCTATCCTTCCTTTAGAATACCTCGATCCACCCATCAACCGAGCCCTATGTGGTGGTCCTTGATGGAAAACACTCTCCACTTCATCATAGTCCTCCCGAATCACCTTCCCCTTTGGTTCAGCCCTCGGAACCGTCGATGAGGCTTTTGACTATATTTTGATCAACTCCTTCATCATGTCTTCCATATTTTTGAAGTGGCTCTCAATGGATGATATCCTCTCCTCCATATCGGAATATCTTTCCCCCAGTCAAGCCTTGAGATTTTCCATCTCGCCTTCCAACACCGCCATCTTCTTTGCTTCCATTCACGGATTTAGGTTCCAAACGGTGAAAAACAACAAAATTTGGCAAATCTAGCCTTCAATCGGCGAAAATCAGAAAGGTGGGAAGAAAAATGGGGACTTAAATTTCAGCCCAGGACACCGCTCTGATATCATTTGATAGGAAGTGCTTGCAAAATTTTAGGAAAGCCTTGGCTGAAATCAAATTTCATCAATTTCTGAAAATCCACAACAAGAAAATTAGGAATAGAACACACAAGAACACTTTTTTTATTGAAAGTTTTATGAAAGAAAGACAAGATACAAGTGGATCTTCAATTGACTGCTCTCCTGAATCTCTAGCCACCGGCTAGAGCCCAAGCACCATAAAAACAATCTAAATCCAACAAACAACACATACCCATAATACTAGGAAAATCACCTAATAGCAAACAATAAACATCAAATACCCACACAGCCCTCCCCCAATTCCCTCACAAATTTTCCCTATTTCTTCATTATTTCCCTCCCAAATCAGCCCCCAAAGATTCCCTATTCAATTAAGAAACATTTCTTGTTTAATTACCTCCAAATCAACCCCAAATCTGCCCTCTTCAATTAGTAAACATTTCATAATTAATCCCCTCTAAATCAGCCCCCAAATCAGCCCTCTTCAATTAGGAAATATTTCCTAATTTAACACCTCCAAATCAACCCCTCTCCTACGTCTCACCGTTCCCACTCCCACTCCCGCTCCCGCCATATCACCATGCTAAAGTGTAGCATGCGAGAAACCAATCAATTGAATACCAGCTGCAGCGCAAAAAATGAATAGAAAAGGAAACAAGCCAACCATAGCTTTAAAACTCAAGCATGTAGTTCAACAATTGATGTAGGCAAAAGGGGGTCAACTCAGGCCCACATTAAATCAATTTTGGCCTCTCCCGAGTCTTCAAGCTCAAAGAATTTTGAGCTGAAATTTAGCTCATTTATGAGCTGATTTTTAGTTCATTTATTGGACTAGAGGTTAGCTCATTATTAGCTAAATTTTAGCTCATATTTATCTTATATTTAATGCACTATAGTTTTTAATGTTTTAAGTTATGGTGTCTCTTGGGTTCCAAAAGGGCTTTTGGAATCCCAAGATTGATGTTTTATTTTCCCATGTGTGGCTCCTTGAATTCCACCATGGTTTTTAGTGCCTTTGCCCCTTGGAATTCCGGCCGGCTACTGGTTTTCCCGTGCCTGGGCTCTTTCCCGTGACCGTGCCCCTTGGTTCCGGGTGGTCTCCTTGGTTCCCGTGGATGCCTCTTCGGTTCCTTGGCTTGGGATGTTTTTTAGGTATTTTAATGCTATGTGATGTTTAGAATTCCTATGGGAATTTATTAGGTGTCTCTTGGTAAACTATAAATATGGGAGGATTTGTAATGTTTGAAAAAAGAGAATGATATGTTATTTTTGGAAAAGCTATAACCTGCGGATTTGCTTCGGAAATCCTGCGGGCTCTTTCCACCCTTCTTTCTCATCCCCTCCGGAAATCCTGCGTGCTCTTTCCACCCTTCTTCTTGGCTTCTAACCTCTTTCGTCTCTCCGCAAGTGTCACTCCACCTGTATCCTTCTTCTCTAAGTGAAGCAACTTTAGGGTGTCGTCAAGTGATTGAGTCAAGTTTGTAAGTCGGTTTAATTTTGCAAGAGTCATTGTTGTAAGTCTTTTGATTTCTAGTTTTTACATTTTATTTGAAATGTAAGAGTTTGTTCTTCCTTTTCTCGTCTTACTCGTTCTCGTCGTTTAGGAAGTCCAGTCTGCTGCTTGTGGGCGAAGGGTATAGGCACCCCTATATTTTTTGCCCGCATCAGAAATTAATGCAGATCAAAGAACCTGAAGTCCCATAATATTGCAAAAAGGGGAATAGAAGGAAAACTGAGATCTCCAGCACGTCAAACTAACAGCAAAGCTACTATAGCCGGAAAATGAATACTACAAGTATACTGAAGCAGAGGAAAAGAAAACATTCAACAAGAGAATCGGACAGACAAAATCAAAATGCTTGCAGCAATTAATCAAACCTAATAGAAAAATCAAAACAAACACATCTCATTCTCAATAATTTCATCATCATAATGTTTTATAAGAAAATAAACATTAAAAAAACGAAAAATAAGAAATAGGGATAGCTAAAAATATATCAAGACACAATTTGTGTTTCCAAATAATAAATTGTTTCAGATTTGCATCAATAGATTCCATGAAATTAAACTTGAACATTATATTATACAGAAAGATAGATGGATTATAGAAACGCAAAAGACAAAGGGAAGCTGCGGGACATACCAGCCAATGTTTTCATGACTGAAGTAGATTTTCCGAAGGAATAATTCTTCAAAAAAAAAATGATAAACATTAGCTTCTGCAATAACAAATGCGTAAACTCAACAACATACAATATTAGGGAGTTAAAAAGAAAATATAACAACCTTTGATGAAGCACTTAAAAAGTCCCACACTTCATGTTGTTCTGCAATATTAGCTATAGCCAAAAGATCCTAAAATTTAAAAAGAAAATAGTGAAAAATCAAAATGGTTAAGCCTTTTCAGAAAAAAAATGGTAGAATCCTACTTGCAAATATTTGTCAAGAAGAATGCATCGCTGATGAACAAAGTAATCATCAATGCTGGATGACAAAAATCTCTTTGGTGGCAAAGATAAGGAATAGTTACGTATTTCCTTAAGATGTCGATGCAATCTTTCAAAATTTCGGTATCTGCAACCAAAGCCGTACATTGTTAACTAGGAAAAAAAATGAAATTTAAAGCATGAATTTAAAAATCTATTCCAGTAAGGGTACAACACAGATAAGTAATATATCACCTTCTCAATGCTCCAGTACAAGTAAAAACAAGAGTTACAGCATAGCATTGGCCAGAGCACTCGCATGTCAGAAGTAAACAAACACAAACACTGAAGAATTGGCATATATCAAATTGAGACTCATCCAGGTTTAAAATTGCACAATTGATATTCAGGCGTTTACCGTCTGTGAGGCGAGATGTGAGCCTCAAGTCATTTTGAGGCATAAGCCTCAAAATCAAAAAATTGTGTATGGTGAAAATGAAGGTTGCAAGTGATTTTTTTATACTAACTAAATAATACGTTAAATGATGCCATTACCTTTTTATTGAATTATGATGTAACATATTGAAATACATATGAAACAAAAATTGCACACGACATTAAGTGATAAATTGTATTAAATAGAATTAAAATCCAAATATCACAATAACTAAACAAAATAAAATATAGAAATTGCACAAAAGTATTATATAACATCTAGCTGAAAGTTCGATGGGATGTTAAGCCCTATGAACTTAGTCCCAAACTAACCAAGAGGGGGGGTGAATTGGTATTTTAAAAACTTCTTTTTAAAACAAGGAAATAAAATTATATAAACCAAATCACACCACGAAAATAATGCGGAATTTAAACGTGCGGAAGCAAGAAAAAGAACACAGAAATTTATAGTGGTTCGGTCGACTCGACCTACGTCCACTCCTTGGAGGCACCCTCCAAGTATTGCACTACACAAAAAGTGACTCTCCTTTAGCCCCCACGGCTAGGTGGAGAAACCCTCACAAGAACCTCCTTTTTGCCACCCCGGCAAGGCAGAGAACCTATCTCCTTTTGCTTCCTCCTGAAGCTGGCAGAGAACCAGAACCAAAAGCAACACTCCTTACCTCTACCGACCCTTCCACGGACGAGAAACTCTAGACGAAGACGACGCAGAGAGATCCTTGAAGCAACCCTTGTGAAACCCCTCACAAGCTCCCCCTCACAAGATCCTCTCTCTCTCTTTCTCTCCTCAAGGCCTTCTTAGGTCAAGGCAGCAGCCAAAGGATCTTGAAAAACGTTGAACAAGAGCTCTTTAAATAGAAGAGCTTCAAAAGAGCTCATTAATTGCAAGTTGCCGACTTTAT
Organism: Dendrobium huoshanense; assembly: GCA_016618105.1. Classification (NCBI taxonomy): domain Eukaryota; kingdom Viridiplantae; phylum Streptophyta; class Magnoliopsida; order Asparagales; family Orchidaceae; genus Dendrobium; species Dendrobium huoshanense. The sequence continues at coordinate 28,845,166 of CM028346.1, read as the reverse complement.
CGTCCAGGCCGATCTAGACATCGGCCTGGCCGATCAGTACAAAACAATGAAGATCGGCCAGAGTATAGCCCTGAATGGAAAACAGGACGATTGAAAAATAGCTTGATCGTCCAGGCCGATCTCACGATCGTCCTGGCCGATCAGTTCAAATCAGAGAAAAATCGTCCTGACAATAGCCCTGAATACGAGCTGGCCGATATTGATCGTCCTGAAGTAACTTAAGGTTTTTGACTAGATCGGCCTGGCCGATCCTGCGATCGTCCAGAACGATATGATCGTATCAATCATCCTTAATTACTTCCTTGATTTCCTGAACAATTATGGCATAATTTGTGAATATCGTCCAGGCCGATCCGAGGATCGTCCTGGCCGATAATTTAAAGATATGGTATACCATACTTGTCTATGGCGGCTACTTCTTTCTGTTTTGAGCTTATCGTCCTGGCCGATACACGTATCGTCCAGGACGATCTGTTAACGTAGGCTGCCTTAATTAAGAATCCTTAATTAGACTTTCTGTTTTAAGCTGATCGGCCAGGCCGATCAAAGAAATCGTCCTGGCCGATATGAGTAAAACCAGAATTTCTAAGTCTCTCAAGTGTGTGTGTGAAGGGTTATAAAGCATCAGTCTTTTTGACTATTACAAGAGGACTCAAAAGGTAAAAAAACAAAAGTACAGACTGACTCAACCCTAAACCTACGCATTTCTGAACTTGGCTCCTTTTTGATTATCCGATCGTCGATTCCTGAAAAGTTAGAAGCAACAAGCTGTCCAAGAAAAGCAGTGTTTGTCAATCATCAAAACATAAGACATGAAAAATAGATTTGCAACACTAGCCATCAAGTTCAACTTGAAATTCCTCATTTCTCAGTTCTCTACTCATCCACATTTCATTCTTAAAGAAACACTAATAGTATGACCAACAACTCAGAAGTCATCTTTGTTGTCATCACTGAGGGAGTTTTCATGTGAGTAATCATCATAATGAATTGCTCTCTCCCCTACCTCATCACCTGTGAAGTCCAATGCTTCTCAATTTGCTTTTTCATCTATTTCAATCTTCTTCCTCTTCCCTAAACGTTTATCCAATGTTTAAAATTGTGAAATACAAGACAAACCTCAATGCAATTCTCACCAAAAAAACATCGAGGCACATGCCTTGAGCTAAACTTACGAGGCTTATGCCTCAATTTTGCTAAGGTATGCCTCACCTCAGTAAATTCTCTTTTTTTTTTAAAGGTAACTTAATCGATCACATCTTAAGCCCTCGACTGCTTCGACTTCGAGTGACTGAAAGAGTCGCTAAATGAAGCTTCTTCACCTCCTTCAACATGTTGTTGCTATCAGATTGAAAGCTGCATTTGGTGCTAGCCACCAAGGTAACGATAGTTCTCTTTAGCCCGCCTCCTTCGACGTGTTGTTTCTATTGGATAGGAAGTCGTGCCTAGTGCTAGCCGCAAAGATAACGATAGTTCTACTCTTTAGTTCTCTTCTCCTCCATTTTAGATTTACGAAATTCATGATTTAGGACAAGAATGTCAAAAACACCGTGAAGTGGAGCTTAGACTTTTTGTGAGATTTGCGGCCTTCATCTATTTTCATAGGTTAAACTGCTTCTCTTGCATCCGAAGTTCTTTGACGCCACTGAGTTGTGAGATGTGATGCCATTCCTTCTCCTTCTTTAGCTTAAAAGTTAAAGAAAATTGGTAGATTTGAATTTAAACCCTTTTGGAGAGTGATCAAAGAGTTACAACTATAATATGATAACATAATTGATAAATATTGACTCCATATATTTTCATATTAATTATGAATTGTACTTTGTTTACAAATGATGATTCTAGCCAATGTGATATTGTTAAAATAAGTAAAAAAGTTGAAATAACAGAGAGATAGAGAGTTTATAATTAGTAGAATTAAGTTTAGACATATAATATGTAATTTAAATAGTTGTGATACAAACAAACATTAGCTGAGATTATTAGTCATTAAACTTTGTGATTTTTGGTGTTTAACAAGATTTAGCCTTTTCTACATTTCTTCGTTAATGTTGAGTTCGCCTACTTCTCCATATCTACTTCTGTATATTCTTCATTATGTTCTGTAAACCGAACTTTAATTTTAAATGTTAAAATTTAAAATCATGTTTATTAACCTGAATTTTTTATTCTCAATTTGTTGTTTTACGAGTCTATTGAGGATGGTTAGAGGAAAAGATAAAACGTCTGGTCATAGGAAGGACTTGACATGAAAATATAGCAATCAAGTTGATGTGGGAGGCGACAACAAGATGCATGTGTATTTGAAATGTAATTACTATAAGAAGATGATGAAGGGTGGTGTCACTAGGATGAAAGAGAACATATCCAGATCCCATAAAAATGTGGCACCATATGTCAAAGTGCCTAATATAGTAAAGGAGGAGATCATAGCATACATACATGAATAAAGCAATAACGTCAAAGCACTTGGCATAGAAATAGTTTAAGAATAGAGTTGATGTTGGCTCATACTATAGAAGCGATCGTAGTGGTCGGGACTCATCCTCCTCATTGGAACTCATGTCTAATAGGGGTGCAAGGTTCCCATGGATCAATACATGTCAAATGCGTTAGAGGATAGACACGAAGATAGGCCTTCAATATCATAGAAGCTGACCCTAGAGATTGTTGAGGCATGGAATATGGGTATGCATGGATATAGGGAGATTTTTTTATGAGAATGTTATCCCTTTCAATGTTGCAACCTACCTTGCTTACTACAAAATGTTCTGTTCAATTGGAACTTATGTGCGAAGATTGAAACCTCCATTCATGTCTGATTTGAGGAAATGAGTTTTGAAGGAGTTGACCAACACTCATAAAGGAATTGAGAAAATCAAGAGGGCCTAGAGCTAGACAAGGGTGATTATCATGTTTAAAGGATAGTTAAACGTAAAGAATAGAAGTCTATTCAGGCATCTGATAAAGTAAAAGATGCAGAGTTTCTTTTTAGAGTGCTAGATGGTATCATTGAAGAGATCGGAGAGCACTTCGTGGTTCAAGTGATGACAAATAATGCCAACATTTATAGGGCTACAGGTGCAAAACTCATGAAGAAGAGGAATCACTTATATTAAACTGTGTTGCACATTGCATAGACTTAATTCTTGGACATTGATTTATTTGATGGTTATAGAAACAAAGCATCTGCATCCACCACTAGCTAGGACTGCTAGGTACAAAAAGAACTAAAGAGAAATGGTGTATAACAACTAAAACAAATTTATTTTTTTAAGCTTCTTTAATTTGAAGTATTGCTCTCATCTTTATGTTAATGACAAACGTTTAAGAAAAAGAAAGATTGAATAAGATGAAGAAATAGATTGGGAGAAATTGGACTCAACAGAAGAGAGATCAATTCATTATGATGATGATTCAAATGAAGTCCCCTTCAATGATGACAGATCAGATGACTTTCGAGTTATTGTTATATCATTACTATTTTTTTATGAATTAAACATGGATGAATAGAAAATTGGAGAATTTTTTTTTTGAGCTGAAGTACATTTTATATAGTTATGCAATTACTACATTTTATGTTGTTCTATTATTTTTATGTTTGGATTTCAATTTAATTTTACATAATTTATTACTTGTCACTTTGCGTCATGTCCGAGCCTTCCGCTTCATTTCCTTGCATTCTCTTCTCTCGCTCGCCCCCACTCCGGCATTAGAGCACGGCCTCTTGCGATCGATCGCGGCTCCTGCGCAGGATTCCAGCCGCCGACGATCTCCCTATGGCCGAATATCTCGCCCCCACTCCGGCATCAAAGCACGACTACAATCCACCTGCGAAACCAGCGGCCATCGGAAATCTCGATACCGGACGGCTTATTGTCGCCGTCGGAAATTTAACATAAACTACTGGTAATTACTGGCGGTTAATCGGTGCTACCTTGCGGTTTAGCCACCGATAATACCTACGATTTTGACTGCCGATAAGCCGCCTGGGATTTTGACTGCCGATAAGCCGCCGGTAAATAACCGGAGGTAACTCGACGGTTTAGCCGCTGCTAATACCAGCAGTTTTGATGGTTGGACCGCCGATAAGCCGCCGGTGATTAACCAGTAGTCATCGGCACTACGACCGCCGAAAATTATCGACTGTCTAGGCCGCCGGAAAACCACCGATATGCTTAACGGCCAAAAATAGGCCATCGAAAATCGTTTCCTACGCGGTTTAATCCAGCGGTTTTGGAACCGCCGGAAAGCCGCCAGTTTTTATAAAAACCGTAGGAAAACTATCATTAACCGCCGTAAAAAACCGTCGGTAATGACTGAATTTCATGTAGTGTTATAAAAATGTATCATTTTATGCATTTTTAAAACATAAACTTCTCATCATCGTCGCCAATGTCATCGAATGTATAATCTCTCCAAACTCAAAACTCCGAGAGCCCATTTTTGACGTTCGCGGGGCACCAGAAAATCATCTATATATGCTTTTCTTAGCATGGTGGGAAGGGAACCCGGTGTGTTGCCTACGACGAAGCAGATAATCATCAAAAGCCCCATTTTCGGAGTTCGCTGCGCACAGGAAAACTGCCCATATACGCTTTTCTAGCGAGGTAAGATAGGAACCCGATGTGATACCTACAGCTAAATGGGGATACTTATAAGTACCCTTAGGCACTCATGTAGCGACAGGGGAAAGCAAAATGTGTTTTCAAACATGTACATTTGAAGACCCATACACGCCTTTCTTGACGTGGTGGTGGACGAAGATTACAGTCGCGGTGTCTAGGAACACCTATCATACACGCTTTTTTTAGCATGGCTAGAAAGACTAGTTTCCCGTAGTTTCCCTTAAACGGGGGAGATGCAGGGAGGATGACGAATTTTTTTCTAAAAATGAAAAGGAATTGAATAAAACAAGGGACTTGATTTAGACAGCAAGGAACCCATGTTGAACTCAAATGGACATTGAATAAATGACATTAAATTTAACTTGGACCTAAGCTTAATATTTAATGTGACAACCATGAATCATAAGAGTGATAAAATCAATGACAAATGGATAAGATTCATGCATAAATTGATCATAAGCTTTAACATAGGATTTTTGGACAATAATAATTTGGAATGACCTTCTCAATTGGAATAAAAAATATGGAGTATGATATCAAGCTCATCTTGTACATTGTAAATCATTATTGAAGATAAAAAAGTTGCAAGTGGAGTCTATTTGCAAGCAAATAAGGACTCATGGCAAATCAATTCCCAATGCCTTCAAATGAATACTAATGAATGAACATGATGCTTGTAATGACCAAAGCTTCAAAATGAACTTGCAAGCAATCATCAACTAGGAGCAAATGGAAAATACAGTGACATGTCCATAATTGACAATGCAAAACCTTCAATGGACCATTAAGGAACCATCACTTCAATGGGGAATGCAAATCTTAATGAGCCAAGAGCAAGAAGACAGAAAGAGTTAATGATTTGATTATAAAGCCGCGGTGTGGGCTTTTTGGATCATAATAATTGATTCATGACATTGGATTTAATCCATCCTTAAGTAATAGCCAGTGGGAATTGTGAGACATGTGGCGATCTACCTACAGGTTACAATGCAAGAATCTTCAATTGATTCATGAAAGCTATGACGATTGGAATCTAGCTTGCAAACTAGCAACAAGGGCTAGTGTTATCACTCTTATTATGGGAACATTGTAAAAGATGAACTGACACACTTGCAATCAACAAATGCCACATCCTATAGTTAATGTTAATATGAAGTTAAATACAACATACCTTGCAAGAAACAAAATGTCCAAAATGTCCGCGCACATGCACTGCAATATATATGCACATAAGTACACGAAAGGAGCAAGTGCAATCATAAAACCCGCATGGGCCCCAGTGAGCGTGTTGCAGATACACACGTGGCGTCTAGGGATGCTGTGTGAGTCAATAAATAAAGTCAAGTTCGAACCCGATCCTTCTACATTGGTCAGTAGAAGTCGACACGGCTCGAACTATTAAACAAATATATGGTTACATCGTTGACCGAGAGATTTGTTTTAAACATTTATATTAGTCCTTCAATGTCTATAAGGAGGTAAATTCATTAATAAGGGCATACAACTGGCTTGAACCGGATCATCTGTTGACAACTAGAAAATGTTGACAAATCTCAATCAACAAATGGAATGACCTCAAAACCACCCCGATGATAGTCGTGTTCAACACAGATCTCAACTAGAAAGATTAATTCCAAACATTTCAAACCACACAAATTTCAAAGAAACACCACCCAAATACCCATAAAATTGAAAATCTCCAAAAATTTCAAACTCCAAAATATTTAAAATTGAATTCAACCATCAAACACTTAAGCAAAATCCATCCACCCTCCGCAAAAGTTTGCTGAGGTGGACAAATATAAAAACTACTCCAGCTCACAAAGAGCTAATATTTGCTGGAGAATAGTATTAATTAGAATTCATTCTCAAACAATCTACTATAAGTAAGGACGTGACATGTGTCCTCTAACCGACAGTTTTGCCACCAAATGACACTGTCGGTAAACAGTTATGACTAGGGCCCTCTGAACCTGGTGGTTCGCCGCCAAATGGCACCACTAAATTACGGCTATGGTAAGAGTCTGTACGCTCCCCAATGGCATCAAATCCTTGATATATGAATCAATAGGATATAATCAATAGGGCACAAAGCCTTATGTTAGCTAAGGTGGATTCAAATTTGTCCCCTTAGACAAATATCCACCCCGGGTCTATAAGGTACCTTTGGACGACACAACTCATGGCTGCCGACAAAGATTCTTCTATCAGGTTGGGTCAACTACTTCCTTTAATTAAGTAAACCAGGGACCACGATGGTCCGGGACGACATAACCATGGGATCTTGATATGGTCCATCATCCATTCCCCCACCATCCTCTTTAAGTACAAGATGGTGAAATTTCCAATTTGAAATATCAACCCTTCAAATACCCAAGCCCATGCTTCTACTATATGCTAGATCCAAGTATCTCTACACATCTGATTGACGACTAGCCTTAATCGAAAGTTCTCTCTAGTTATCGAGAGAGGTAATTAACTATAGTGGCTTATGCCTATAGGAAACTAGAACTCAGATCATAAAGTCCTCATAAACTAAGGGTGAAACCTCTGGATAGTGTCTTATCTATAATCACAATCTGACTTCCCAAAATTTACCCCGAAACTCAATCCGTTAAAACTCCCTGAAAAGCAACGAGGCTAGGGCCAAATTTTTGGGGCCCACAATATACCACTCAACTGAGATTTTAATAAATGAGTTTAGTAAGTAGAATGAATAATTTTAATACATATTTTTATCCAATATTAAAATAAATAAATCAAATTACCTATAGATCACTTGAAAATAGTGTTTTTCACGTGTTGTAATCCCAAAAAACCCTCTTTATTCCTGAAAAGTATCAGTTGCATGTCAGTATTTGCTCTCTCAAATGAATCAACTATAAGTATGTCCATACAATTGTATAATCATAATTTTATATGAGAATTCATCAACCTATTTTTGTATACTGAAACTGAGGGTTAAGATAATATCCTTCTGCATGTAAGTGTCGATGAAACTGTAGCTCCCACTTTCTATCAATAATATTTTAAATTCCTCTATAGTTGTTATCTTCTCCCACTAAGTTGTTAAAAATCATCTCATTTGCTTCATCCATAGTATTATATACGAAACTCATAGCAGACTTTTCTCAGCATCTACCATCCTCCGAATCTGCACTAGTAGCCTAGTGATTTTAATAGCATAAATCACACTCCACCAAAATATATCATTTAAAAAAAAAACTTCATTACTTCTTTCCCATATATAGTTATAAGACATGCGTACGAGGCTAAAAGTATATTAATCTTTTTTATCTGAACCAGGACTTCTTTTGCTTAAAATCCTCCTAGGTGTGCAAATGAACTAAATTGAGTAAAGCAGAGACTTGCTTGAACTTGAAGTTGTTTACCAAATTCAAGCTCAAGATCAATTTGAATATTTGTAGTAGTATTCAAACTCCATTCATTTAAAAGTATGATTATTTGAGCTTAGTTTGAGCTCAGCCCATTAACTAATCAAATGAATCTTAGCAAGTATATTAGCAAGCAAAACTATGGAGCTGCTTTTTAGTTATTTAAATAAGCTTCATCAAGCTATTAATGAATAGTTTATTGAGCTACAATGAGACTCTAATTAAATGAACTATCAAGGGTTCGTATGGTTTGCTGAAAAAGAAATAAATAGTAAAATAAAATACAGTGTAAAAGGAACATAATGTATTTGAAATATTTTTAGTTATGTAGGGTGAGTATAAAATAAATGCAAGTAATTACTTTTTCTATTTAGCTTGAAGTAAAATGAAAGTAGTATAAAACACAATGACAAAGATGGCCAGTGGCTAGCGGTGACATTGCCGACAATAGGCGACTGTCGATGATGACTAGGATGGTCATTGTTGGTGAAGGATAACAACAAACAAAAGTTGTTGGCAAGCAAAAATTGAATCCAACAGAGGCAGGCAACATCAGGCGAGCACCATGCAGCCAAATCTAATTATGTATGTTTGAGCGATGGGTGGTGGCGGCGACAATCGATCGTGACGATAGAGGCGGCAATGATAAATAATTTATAATGTATTTAGAAATCAATCAAATTTAATGATTTCTAAATATATCAAAATTGAACTACAAGGTAAATTCAAATACATCAAAATTGTATCTAAAGTCTTAAACAGAAGCAATCTAACATAGAAAAGACCAAGACTCCAGCATAATCATATATTAAATAATTTATAATCAAATTTTAAATGACAATATTACCGATCTTTAATCGAGCTTCAAATATTGTGCATAAACATAAACAAATCAAACACCAAGTCATTCGAATTTGTTTATCTATCAATTGAATATTTATAAAAGAGATCAACCTTGTTTAATTAGTTCAATTAAAGAATCTTGAACAAACTCTAACAGAGAAGAGCTATGGGTAACTTATCAAGCGTATTGATACATTTGCAGCTTTAAAATCTTTTTCATTGTCATTGTTCTTACCATAGGCTAGCTTGGTAATAAGAAACCAGCATCATAACACTAATATCAAGTATATCTTTCAAAAGTCACTCTAATGCGAGCAACAAGAAAGAGAGATGGATAAAATAGACATAAGGGATATAAAATGAGCATCTATTTTATAAATAGATGCAATTAGCAATTTATTTGTCATAGGTTAAACAAATAGATACACAGAACAGTTTTAAAATTTACAAAGGTAGCATCAGTAACACAGCATGTAAACAGCACCATTTCTTCTAAAACATGACAAGCCGATATAGATGTATATATGCAAATTATATATATCAATATTGAATAGATAGCGTTCAAGAATGTATAGAATAACACATGCCTTCTTTTTACAAACCACGTTTTGTTTTCAGCATCTGTTACAGCAATCGAATAAACTGCAAAGGAATTTGATCTGAGTTTTTCAAAGTATGCTCCCACAACCTACAAGACATTTTGAAATGCAAATATGTGCAAAGATTCGTCAAATAATAAAAAGAACCCTCTTCATTGATACCAACATTTCTAGAATACATATATTTCTGTTTCAACAAATAGAAAATACAAGGATTCAACAGGAGATAATGCCCACAAAGCTATCCCTACATAATATGTCAACTTGGGTAAGCATATATCCATTATCCAAATTAATTTATATTGAATAATAAGATAAATAATAGTAAAAAATACCAATAAATAAGATACGAGTGTGTATTTAGTTCGATTGATGTGGTTTGCTTAAGAAACAACACATTAAAGAATATAGGTGCACATTCAGTTTTGCTAATTTCATTGCATTTTATAAATTGTCTAAATGCAAGCTGAATGATAGCAGCAGACGTCAAATATAACAATCCATTATGGATGAAATCTCATTAGTTCAAATGTGATGGAAGACACTAACAATTAATCCGCACAGAGATCAAACACAGTTATACACACGGATTCATGATGCATGCTGGACACTACTTATCTTTGCTAGTAGTATGTCATCTGAGTTCTCTATGAATTTCTATTGCATTTCTTTTTTTCATTTTTTTTAAACTTGTATTTCTATCTCATTTAGCTCTGTTTGAAAAGCATGCAGAAGTTTTGAGCATGTGATGGAAAAACCCCTCCCATTCCAATCTATATATAGGAACCCTTATGAATGAAGCAAAACAACTGAACTTGAATCTAAGGGTCTTGCCTAAGAACCGTACCCTTATGAATGAAGCAAAACAACTGAAGTTGAATCTAAAGTTCTTGCTTATGAATTATACTCCATCCCTCTCTCCTGCTTCAACTGCAACTCCATCCATTAGTATCAAAACAAGACTGATCCTTGGAGCCTAGCTTCCCATATCCTCCTCACCACCTATCACCATCAAAAGCCCAAAAAGCACAAAAATAGATGAACACATCAGCAAAACCAATAATGTTTAGTTTCTTAACATAATCTCTTTTAAATCCTATTACCAACCAAATCTACTAAAATCTTACAATTTTCCTCATCTTTGGCCCCTAATCATGCCCGCCAAACCTCCACTAAATCCGTCCATAATCACCTTCCAAATATACTTGATACCTTTCCCTATACACCATATTTTTTTTCCACTTTTCCTAAATACAAAGGGAGTCAATAGCGATTAACCTTTTTCTTCCTGTTGGTTGGCCCCCTCAAAGGAGAAGATTGTTTCCAAATTTTCAATTTTGCTTGAAGACATTTTACAGCTATAAATTCAACTGAAAAGTACATCAAGTTTAGCTTTTAAGAAGAGGAATTCTCATTTTTGCACGAGACAGACGAATTGTGGAAGTGATCATAAGGGGTAACATCCCTTAAAGCATTGGTAAAAAATTGGTTCAATTTTGTTCTATGACAGGTATTTTTCTTCGCATAGTATGGAGATAAATGAGTATCTTAGCAGCTCTTCAAGAAGTACTCATAAGAGATAATACTCTTCAAACTTACCGTTTTTTCTACTTTATGTTGTGTTTCATACTCCACACCTTCATGCTTTTTCTGCAATTTTTTTCAAAAACAAACTTAGAGATCGAAACTCTTTTTTTCAGAACTGATTCTGGCATCCTATACAAATCAAACTAACATATCTAGTTAGAATTCAAAGGGTATTTTGAAGGGTCATACTCTCATTTCTATATGGCTCATATTTTACAATGTTTTAAAAACCGGACAGGACTAGCCGGTTGAATCATGAACCGGTCCGTCGGCCGGTCTGGAATTTTGTAAGAACCGCTTAGACATGAACCAGATTGAACCGACTTGATCCAGCAAACCGGTTCGGCTAATATTTAATTAAATGAAATAATTTAATAAATTTATTATTAAATATTTTACATAGTAAATTAATTTAAAATTTATATATTTTAGTTAAACAAGCTTTAAAAATGCTTTATCAACTATGCTTTATCACATGGCCCAACATATCATGTGAGTTCTTTACCCAAGTGAGTCAAAAAGCTTATATAGGCAAAAACAAAACAAAAATATATTGTCTAAGTGATTCGGGACTAAAAATCAAAGTGAAGTTCTCAAGTTCACTATAAATACACTACATATTTCTACATATATTTTTAATTAAAATTTAATAAAACAAATAATATTTAAATTTTATATATTATTTTTTTTCATTTTATTTAATTATCTAATATAATTTTTTTAAATTTATCTATATTTTAATAATAAATAATATAACATGAATTTATAGATATAATTTTATAATGTAAATTTTGTATACTTTTTATAGGTATAAATTATATCTAAACATATAAAATAAATTAAAAATTATTTATATTAAATTTAAAGATATATATATATATATGTAAACTAATTTTATATTAAATATGAATTATATTATTTATAAAGTGTGGTTTTAAACCTCCAACTCATTGTTGGTTTGGATATTTGATATGTATGATAAGATTGATTTGTGTTTAAGTTTAAAGCTAGATTGTCATATAATTATATTAATTATATTAATTTTTAATAATATTAGTATTTATTACATCATCCGGTTCGACCCCGGTGGAATCAGTCGAATCATGAACCTCTCCTTCTAGTTCGTTATCCGGTCCAATTTTCACAACCTTGATATTTTACTTAGCTAGGCCCCATAGGGGATTTTTTTTCTTTTATAAAAAAGAGGTTGTAATTCATTTTTGTTTTGTTTCATTAATCCAAAATTTAAAGAGATTTGTTCATGCCCATAAGCAAGCTATCAAGTACCTATTAAGTAGTATTTGAATAAACCAAGCCAAGCTAGAGGCTATTTGAGCTTGAGCTCATTTACCCAAATCATGTTTGAACTAAATTCAAGCTTTCATGATAATTTCAAGTTTTTTTTTTTTTTTTTAAATCTATACTTGCTCAAACTTGATTTGAGCTCTACACAAGTTTGGTTCATTTTGTCCTCATCAAGCTTTAAATGAATATCTCATTCAGAAATATAAACAAGCTTTGTCAAGCCAACTTAGCCAAGCTTGAAATATTTAATTTCTTTTGATGAAATTTTCAAAAGCAACATTTAGTATTATTAAATTTTTTAGATATTTTATTTATCCATTTAAAAGCATATATAACAAGAAATCTCACAAGGATACATATTTGCCTGCTAACACAAAGAGCCTTATTGCTAGAAAGTTGAGCTTTAACACTATAAACACTACTATAAAACTCCTGCAGATGCGCGAATAAAGAGCATTAGCATGTGAGGGGAAACAAAATTTTGAGGGAAAAAATGGATGAGTGCATACTCGAGGGTGAGGGGAAAATAGAATTGTATTTTCATTTAATTTTAAACAAAGATTTATTCCGTTAATAATATTTATTTTTTATTTATTTGTATTTTTAAATGGTTTGTATTAATATTGAGTTGTTTTAAAAATTACTTGATCGAGCATTAATATTGAATATTTTATCAAGTCTTAATCGAGCTTTAATCAAGATTCTTAACGAGTATATTTATGAGCTTTATATGATATTCTTCATGCTAATAAATGAGTCAAGCAACCAAGTGTTCATGCTTGTTCATTTAATAACCGAGTATTTATAAAAATGTTCAAGCTAGTTAGTTAATCAAATGGATTGTTGACCTCCAAGTGTGCTCTATAATCGATTTGAGCAAGCGTGATGAGAACGATGGTCAATTGACACGATGTCACACAACAGGTCCAAAAGGCCTTGAAGTTATGTGAAACAACTCAAACATCGTTCATTCGTGAAATGCACTAAGTCGATAGATCCATAATATAAAAAATATCAAACCACCTTTCGTGTGCGAATCAAAAAAACAATTACAAAAATGAAGAATTACAAGCGCAACATTGTGTGAAGTCATCTAAAAGTCATTCGTTCGTGAAACGAACGTCATCGACATGGCCAAACATCCAAAATTACCCATATTGCATGAGTTGTCGCACAAATGAAAAATATAAATTTTGCTTGTGTGCAAGATGATAGCAAGCAAATTGAGCCGCATGATCAACAAGGAATTTGCGAGTCATTCCATATTTGTTATGTTATTTTAATCAAATTTATAAATAATTCTATATATATATATACATATAATCTTATCAGAATTGTTGAAGTTTAGCATCGTCTTATCCGATCTACATCACTTCAAATACAACAACAACAACATCAAGCCTTTATCCCATTACGTGAGGTTGGCTACATGAATCTTGTTTCTCCATTGTGTCCTATTAAAAGTCAAATTCTCGTTTAAATCTAATAAAGAAAGGTCATTCCTAATATTTTCTAACCAAGTATTTTTAGGTATGCCTCTACCTTTCTTAACATAAGTAAAATTTAATACATCTTCTCTCCTAACCGGGTCATCGGAAGGCCGCCATTTTATGTGACCAAACCATCTAAGGCGACTCTCTCTAATCTTATCTTCTACTGGAGCCATACCTGTTAACGGCGAATGGCGCACCATGGCGCAAAGGTCCATTTGGAGCCATGGCGCATAGCGCACGGCGCGGCGCGCGCTATTTTGAACATGGCGCAAGATATATAAAAAATATAAAATAATAAGCATGAATATGAAATATTATTAAAAATGAAAGACAAGCTATCATAATAATAAAAGACAACCATGACATATATAAGTTCGACTAAGTAACATCCAAATATCTCATAATTCAAATATTACAATATTTTTTAAAAAAATCAAATATGAATTTAATCTACTCTTCTTGGGAATCATCATCATCAGCAAATGTTAAAAAAGCTTCATTATCTTCTCCAACATTGTCTCCTACTTCATAATCCTCTTCATCACCCTCCTCATCATCATTCTCAATAGCAACATCATGCCTAATTGAAGATTCTTTCTCTTTCCCTTTAGATCTTTCCCTAATATTATAGCTTTTATCATAAACATAATATGGGGGCTGCCGGGGGTCCAAGGGGGCGCTGCCCCCTGGCGGGGTTCGACCTTGCGGGGGTTTCAGGGGGCAGCGCCCCCGGAACAAAATTTATTTATAAGAGGAATTTTGAAGTTCGTTTGTATGGAAATTAGGAGCAGTACCGAGCAGTACATAGCAATACCGAGCGGTATCATGCATGTACTTAGCAATACGAGCTGTACCGAGCAGTACCAAGCATTTACATAGCAATACCGAGCGATATCATGCATGTACTTAGCAATACCGAGTGTGTACCGAGCGTGTACCTAGTTGTACCGAGCTGGTACCGAGCTGGTACCTAGTTGTACCGAGCTTGTACCTAGTTGTACCGAGCTTGTACCTAGTTGTACCGAGCTGGTACCTAGTTGTACCGAGCTGGTACCTAGTTGTACCGAGCTTGTACCGAGCTTGTACCTAGTTGTACCGAGCTTGTACCTAGTTGTACCGAGCTGGTACCTAGTTGTACCGAGCTGGTACCTAGTTGTACCGAGCTGGTACCTAGTTGTACCGAGCTGGTACCTAGTTGTACCGAGCTGGTAACTAGCGGTACCGAGCGGTATCTAGCATATACATAGCTGTACCGAGCATTTACTTAGCGGTACCGAGTATACCTGTTAAGTTGTAAATTCTTGTAAGAAATAGCCGTGCAAAACAACAGAGCTGTGCGGAACAGTTGGAGGTTGCAAATCAGAGTCAGCTGGTAAGATTTTTTATTGGAACAGACGAAGGAGGGGGCGGATTTGGCAGAAGCACTGCTCTGCGGGACGATTCGGCGGACACAACGACTTCAACTTCTGGACAGATTCAGCTAAATTCGACGGAAGTAGCGAATGCAGCAAATAAAAAACAAAAAACCTTCGACTTCGGGATAGATTCAGCGACCTCGACTTAGGGACTGCGGGATGTGTTCGGCGGATACAGCAAACAGAAAATCTTTCGTGAAATTAGGGCAATGAATAGTCGTTTATCTTAAAATATATATATATATTTTTAAATATAAAAAACATTCATAAGTATACGGAAATTTAAAAACAATTTGACGCGCTATTTTGCGCCGTGCGCAATGCGCCATGGCTCACATGTGGCACAAATAGCGCGCGCTATTTTAAACACATGCGCCTCGCCATGAACATGGCGCCGTAGGTGCGCCGCGCCGCGCCGTGCGCCATGGCGCGCGCTATTTTACGCCATTGACAGCTATGACTGGAGCTACTCCAACCTTATCACATATATGCTCATTTTGTATCCTATCTCTAAAGGTAAAGCCACTCATCCACCAGAGCATCATCATCTCTGCCACACTGCCACAAACTTAGTATTATGCTTCTCATTTAATGACCAACATTCGGCACCATAAAGCATTGCAAGCCCCACCACCATCTTATAGAATTTTCCCTTAAAGTTTGAGGGGTACTTTTCTATCACACAACAAGCCCGATGCATTCCTCCGCTTCAACTATCCAACTTGAATTCTACTGATAATATCCCCATCTATTTCACCATCACTCTGAAAAATAGATCCAAGATATCTAAAATGTGTACTCTTATTAATGACTTGATCGGCCAAAGTCACAATCCCCTCACTAGGTCCATTACTACTAAAATTACACTCCATATATTCCGCTTTAGATCTACTCAAGCGAAAACCTTTAGACTCTAAGGTTGACATCCATAATTCAAGTTTACCTTCAACTCCCTCTCTAGTCTTATCAATAATAAGAATATCATCAACAAAAAACATACACCAAGGTACATTCTCTTGCAAATGTCTAGTGAGAACATCCATGACTAAAGCAAAAGCCATCCCAAGAGTTCCTCTCATCTTCACATGTATCTCACACACAATTGCATCCCCCGTCTCTATATCTCTCTAGCTCATGCAACCTTAACGCGAGCCCAAATAGCCCCTCTCCCACACAACAAATGTCACTCGACGATGATCGTCTTGATAATGAATCTCAACTAGAGGGATTAATCCTCAAAATCAAATTTTTCATGTTACAACTATAAATATTTAACCGACTTCAATGTCACCCAAGTGATGGTCATCTTGAAAGTGAGTTTCAAATGAAGGGGCCATTTTAAAAAATAAATAAATTTTCACATTGCAAATGCAAATATTTTAAAGAATTTCAATGTCACCCTAATGATGACCACATTGACAAAAACTCTCAACTAGAGGAGACTTCATGATTTAAAAAAAATGCCCAATTTCCAAATTTAACCACTAAGGGCCCTATGTTAACTATGTTGGCCCAAATTTATTTAATTAGATAAGCATCCATCCACCTCATATCTACAAAATACTCTTATATAAAGTAATACATGATTGCCAACAAGAATCTTCGGCCAGATTAACTCAATTACCACATCTGAATAAATAGACTAGAGATCATAACCCAGAATAACGGAATCATGAGATCTTGATTGGATTCCTCACCATTCCTCCCACCATGCGCCTTAGGTGCAATGTTCTAAATTTTAAATCTCAAACTAAATTTATTGCTACTATATGCTCGATACTTGATGCCATCTAATAATTAGCCTTAATCGAAAATGTTCTCTCCTCACCAGGTAGGGTAATTAACCATAGAAGCTTGCGCCTATAGAAAGCCTTAAGTCAGATCTTAAAGTCATAAAATGAGAGCAAAATCTTTAGGTAATATCTTATCTAAAATTTAATCTACTTCTAAAAATTTAACTCGACACATTCGTTGAAACTTTTCTAATGGAGAGAGCAGTAGCGCAAATTTTCGAAGCCTACAAGAACATAAACAAGCTCTTATAAAGTCAAGCCACGAGTAGCTTGGTGAATGCTCGATTCATCTACAACCCTAATAATAAGTTCAATTTGTGTACAATTTTTGTTCTTTTAGTTCGATTTTGTCGCATGAAACAATCCAACATATTCTTTTCATTGCCAAGTATATGAGTCACCTGCATGAAAAATTTGCAACAAAATAATTTCCCTGCCATGCTAAGAAAAACAAACCTAGAGCTTAGATGTATTATAAATTTTGCCTATTAGTATTCCCTACCTGCTAAGAAAGCATAAAAGGGCTCCGCTCGTCATGCCAAATACGTCGCAAACGAGATTTTAGGAGATTTGAAATATGGCACATTTTATACCTTCAGGCGTAAGACAATCGGCAATAAAATTCCAAATTTGCTTGGCGAGTAAATAATTCATGCTTTTTTTCTTTTTTGATAATGTACACTTTGTGAATATATATATATATATATATATATATATATATATATATATATATATAGAGAGAGAGAGAGAGAGAGAGAGAGAGAGGTTTTTTGGGTTTGCAGAAAGATGTTAGTTATTGTTTAAGAGATTGGGATAGGGGCTCAACGACACTAGTGTGGAGGTTGAAATGGGCGATTGATGTCATTTGGGAGCTCTGTTTAAAATTGCGCAATGAGAGGCGCGCCTTTGCGCAATTCCTCCAAAAAATGCCTCATAGCCTACGCAATTTTGGTCTTGCAAGAGGCGTACGCCTCACAAGGGCTGAGGCGCGCCTCAGAGGCGCAATTGCGCAATTCCTTGTGAGGCGTACGCAATTCTGGGTAGGGTCCACTCACTTAAAATGAGGTCTTTTTATCTCTTTCACCCGTCTCCTTAAGCCAAACCCGATTTTTTCTCCCTCCCGCACGCTCCAGGTCGCGAAAACAGCTTACGCACGCCGTCGGCCTTGCTTCCCGCCGCTCCTCCCGCCGGCACCGCCCCTCTCCGTCGAAGTGGAAACTTCCGGCCACCCTCTAGGAGTACTCCACATTGGATTTTAGGTATTTTTATTAAGTTTAGGGATATATTTTGCAAGTTTAAGAGAAATTAGGGTTTAGTTTTTTTTTTATTTTTTTTTAGTGTATTTGATTTTTTGCTTTAGGAGACATGGTTAGAGGTAAAGAAAAGACGAATACGTCATTGCGGAGGGACCCTTCTTGGAAGTATAGTGTACAAGTTGACATTGGCGGCGGAGAGAAGAGCTATGTCTATTTAAAGTGCAACTTTTATGAGAAAGTTGTGAAGGGCGGAGTAACCCGCATGAAGGAGCACTTATCATGCTCTCACAAGAACGTAGCACCTTGTGCAAAAGTGCCGGACAATGTGAAGGAAGAAATAAGTGCTTACATGAAGAAAACTACCACTGTCAAACACTTACAATGAGTGGTTCATAGATGATGAGGCAGATTTGCCATTATCAGACTTACAGGTAGAAGATCTAAATGTGGATGTATTGAGGGGCGAAGCAGATCAAACGGGTACATCCACTAGTACCACACCACACACATCTACTAGCTCTGCAAGTAAAGGTATATGTTCTCTGTCAGTCTGCCTGATAATGAGTGGTTCATCCAATTAATATGCTAATGATCTTTTCTTTTATTGAACAGGGAAGAGAAAAGTGAGTCATATTGATGATGATGATGACATGACATTCATAGATACAATTGGCGAAGAAGATTCACTTGAAGACCCATTTAGTGATGGGATATGATTTCATTTTATATGTTTTTTTGTATTTTGGGAGTTTTGTTAAACTAATATTTTGTGATTTTGTACTTTGGGACTTGATTTTATTGCATCTACTTTCTTATTTTCCACTATTGCTATTATTTTCCTACTAAAACCCTTAATTTTTCATTTACGCAATTCTGTGTTCGTGAGGCTTACGCCTCAGACCGCCTCGAGGCTTACGCCTCGCCTCACGGACGAAAACCGCCTCGAGGCGCAGTTACGCAATTTTAAACCTTGTTTGGGAGGTCTACAATAGAAGTCGATTTGCTAAGAAGAGGGGAGAGTTACAATTAGAATGATTTGGGAATAATATTGGCGTAGAGGTTAAGGAGCAATTGCCGAAAGGAAAGCAATCATGTCGGAGGGGTATAGATATAAGTACACTCAACGATGTTGCTTGTTGGAGAGTAGTTTGGCAATGACTACAAAAGGGATTGTTGATGGGTGAGAGTCAACAATGTCAAGATGTCAGAGAGATTACACAAGTTCATGAAGAGGAGAGAGAGTTGGCTATATATCTCGATGGTGTTGAGGAGTTGTAGCCAAAGGGAGATGGAGAGAGTAACGAGCTAGCATCGATAGAAATAGAGGGAGATTAGCATAGATCCGTTCGAAGAATTCAACTACGATGAGTGCTTTAGCAACATATACCACCAGATAAAGCATCTCACCAATTACTATGAGTTATCCGATGGGACTACAAGATTGCAAATAACTATCATCCTAAACAAGATATAAAACTCTGCAATTGGGTATTGAGGCGTTTTCCGTCTGTGAGGTAAGGCTTAAGCCACAAAATTAAAAAAATTGTGTAAAGTCAAAAAAAAAGATTAATTTTTTTTTATATAACAATCAAACAATATATTAAAGGATGACATAGAAATAAATATATATATATATATATATATATATATATATATATATATATATATATATATATATATATATATATATATATATATACATACAAGACATAAAGTGTCAAGTGATAAATTGAGTGAAATAGAACTGAAATCCAAACATTACAATAACAAAACAACATAAAATTTAATAATTGTATAACATATAAAATGTAGTTCAACTCAAATTTTATATTTCCTAATTTCCTACTCATCCACATTTAATTTAAAAAAGAAACAATAATGGTATATCAACTACGCAAAAGTCATCGGCACTATCATCACTAAGCGGTCTTCATTTGAATCATTTTCATAATGAATTGCTCTCTCACTTGCCTCATCACCTGTGGACTATAATGTCTATCAATCAATGTTTAAAATTGAATATTCGGGTATTGAGGCGTTTTGAGGCGTAAGCCTCAAAATCAAAAGATTGCGTAAACATAAAATGATAAAAAATTTATATACTAATGAGTGAATAATATAAAACATAAAAAAAACATAAGATATGAAGTGAAATTAAAATATCTCAATAATAAGATAACATGAAATATAGTTCAACTCAAAATTCTATCTTTCCCAAATCCCAGTATTCTTTTCATTAACATATAATTCCAATTTCCAAAAATAAATAGTAATAACATATCACATAAGAACTCATAAGTCATCTGCACTGTCATCACTAAGGGATTCTTCATTTGAATCATCATTATGATGAACTGCTCTCTCCCCTTCCTCCTCTCCTATAGAGTCCAATGTCGGGCATTTACTTCAAGATTTATGTTAAGTTTTAATATATATAGTGTGAGGCGTAAGCTTCGTGCCAGTGAGGCGAGGCGGGCCTCAACCAAGTTGAGGCGCAAGCCTCATAAAAAAACTTGAGGCGTAAGCATCGAGGCGTTTTTTACTGGAATTGCGCAAAGGCGGGCCTCAAGGCGAGCCTCATATTACGCAATTTTAAACCATGCTATCAATCTGCTTCTTCTTCCTCTATTTAAATTATCTTCCTTTTCCCTAAATATTTTTCATCAACATAAAAGATGAGAGTAATACACCAAAGTAAATAAGTTTTACCAAAATAATTTTTTATATACATTTCTATTTTGTTCTTTCTATGAGTATGGTGGATATTGATCTCTATTTCTATCATAATTAAGGAAATCAACATTCAAATCTTCCTCTCATAATTTAGATGGTGATATCTCGACTTCATCATCTGATGTTATATCTTCACAAATAAATCAAAGGGTCTTCATCATCCTTCAATAATTTCTTCTTTAAGCTCATGTCTTTAAGTCTCTTATTGTACATGATGTATATTAATGAATTCATCCTTAAAGTTGTTAGATGATTTCTCTTCTTCGTGTGCACTTGATTATACGTGCTTCAGTTGTGTTCACATCCAGATAAAGAGTACGTTAATCCCAAAACCTTCACATTGAAACGTTACAGTTCTTGAGTGTCGTCACAAAATTGAATCCACCACTAAACTGAGGTTTACATAAAGGAGTATAGTAAGTAGCATGAATTCCAAAAAAAAGGCACTTGGTACATTAAAGTAACAAATCAAATTAGTGTCATTTGTATATTGCAATCTAAAAAATCATCTTTATTCCTGAAAGGAACCAATTTTCTTTATTCCATAAAGGCATCAATTGTATTTCAGCATTTGCTCTCTCAATTAAATCAACTATAAGTCTATCCATGCAATGATATAATCTTAATTTTATCTTAAGATTCGTTGACCTATTTTATGCATACTGATACTCAGGGTTTAGATAATAGTTTGTTGTATGTAGGTGCTGATCAAGCTATAGCTCTCATCTTTCATCAATGATATTCCAAATTTCTTTATAGCTACCCTCTTCTCCTAAGTTTGTGAGCAATCATCTCTTTTGCTTGATCCATAACATTATATGTGAAGCTCATAACAGGCTTCTTATTGGCATCCACCATCCTCAGAGCCTGCATCAATTGCCTAGTGGTTGTAATAGTATACATGACACTACCAAAATCTATCATTCAAAATAATCATCCTAACCTCTTTCCCTCAGATTTTCTTGTCTAAATATAACTTATTCAATGTGTTGACTTAAACATAAACTTCAAAAGTTGCCTTATCTCTAGCATGCTTTACAAGGTCAAATAGGCAGTATCAAATCTAGTTGTTGCAGGTTTAACTATTTCTTTCTTTGAAAATTTTCTCATAAGTTAAAACTAAAAAATGATTATAAATAAATTTATTTATCTTCTAGGCAGCTCCCCAAAATTTTCAAGGATGAGAACTATGCAATATGCGACACATGAAGTTCAATATAAATGTTTCCCTTCTTCATAAGTTTTGCCCTTGCAGCACTATGAACACTGACATTATTGCCACCATTTGAACTATCAAGTGTTATCCAATCTTCTCAACAACACTATCAAACAAATCAAAAAGAAACTAAGTATTTTTCCCGTGATCAAATGCCTCAATGGACTTCAAGAACAAAATGTCATAAGAGTTATTGATCTGTTTATTTATCAAACTTCTACTCTTTATATCTGACCATCCATCAAACATGATGCTTACTCATGTTTGACTCCAAATCCTATTAATTTCCTCAATGACTCTCTCAATGTTTGTCATTTCTTCAAAACTCATGTCCTCAAATCATAAATAGATGGAGAGTTCAACCCTCACCCATAGGTTTCAATTGAATGAATCATGTTGGTGAGATTGCAACATCAAACAGGTAGCATTCTCATAAGAAAATCTGCCTATATCCATGAATATCCGCATTCGTGCCTCCCTGCATTCGTTGGGGTAAGTTTTTGTGATGCAGAAGGACTCTCTTCCTATATATCTTCTATAGTGTTCATCATATACTGATCCATGGGACCCCCTGCACCTCTACAAGATATTTGTTGTAATGCTAATGCGGATGAATCCTTACCACTATGCCCGCTCCCATAGTACTAACATCAATTTCATCATCAAACTATTTTTGTGTCAGGTGCTTCGACATTAATATCTTATTCATATATATTTGATCTCCTCCTTCACGATATCAAACACTTTAACACAAGGCGCAACATTCTTGTGTGATCCAGATTGATGCTCCTTCATCCTAGTAATAGCACCCTTCACCACCTTGTCACAATAATTACATTTCAAATACACATAAGATTTATCGCAGCCTCCCACATCAATTTGACTGCTACGTTTCCATGTCGGGTCCTTCCTATGACCCAATGTGATTTTCTCCTTACTTCTCCGTCGTTTACAAACATGTCAAAAATCTACAATAACAAGTTGAGAACAAGCATATTAAATACATAATTATGATTTTGCTCATGCTACTTATTCATAATAAAGATAATTTCAACAAGTATCATGGAAGGTTGCTCATGCTAGTCATAATTGGCACCCTAATTATTGTTTTAAATATAAAAAGATTTGGAAGATTTGAGAGAACAACTTTAATTAAAGAGAGATGAAATGTCTCTTCCCAGAGTCTACTATTATAGTCTCTTATAAAACATATGTTTATAGTAACATGATAAAATTATATTTCTAAATTTATCATATCACATCATATCCACATATATAAATGTGTTATCAAAAAGATAAGAGAAGTGTGTGACAAGTATGTATGTATATGCAAGTTTATAATAAGAGAATTCCATGTCCTAGCCATAATCAACTACATGGCATACAATTAAATACAATCAACTTAGGGAGATGCCATTAATAAACCAGAACTTATGCTTTATAAATACATGGTATGTATGATCCAATGATGTTGCAAGTGCATGATGAAGATAAACATATAAAATTTATGAATAATCTTATATATAGATAATTTTAAAAAGAGCTATAAATTAATTATATATTAAAAAAATCCAGATATTAAGCTAAATATTTTTAATCTAAACCTTGGTAATATCAAACCATAGTGAGAAAATTGCCTCCACCTCATTTGAAATAGGTGTCATCAAATAGCAAGGAAAAAACAAAGAAGACGAAGAATCGAAGGAGATGAAGAAACATGCGGCTATTTCAAAACTCCACCTTCTAGGCATCGTCAAACAACAATGAAGAAATGGTAGAGACAGTCGAAGGAGTCAAAGAAGCTACTATTTCAAAGCTCCATCTCAGGTAAAGCAGGTGTCATCGAACAATAAGAAACAAAGAAAAACATGAGAAACGTTGAACAACATAAGCTTGCGGCACTTTCGTCGAACCGCACTTTAGGTCAAGGTTAAAAAAAAAAAAGAATTGATAACTGAGGCTTACGCCTCGTATATGTGAGACGAGGTGCGCCTCAAGAAAACTGAGGCGTACGCCTCGTATGAGAAGTAGAGGCGTACGCATGGAGGCATTTTTTGTCAAAAATATGCTAAGGTGTGCCTCTTATTGCGCAATTTCAAACAATGATCCAAAAGGCATCATCTTCCAATGAGCTTTCTTCTTTAGGGTATTTAAAATACCATAGTTTTCTACTTTGGCTTTCCCATGTGATTGTGGGTGACCTACTAAAGCGAAAATTCAAATTAACTTCATTTTCCTCATAGATTTTAATTATTTTTTTAATTGGTGAATTATTGGTCATTATCTATGATAATAGTGAATGGCAAGCCAAAACCAATGAAGATGCTACTTCATAGGAATTTTATAATTGTTTTGGTTGTTCATCAAGTAGCTTAATCCAACCTGAATCCGCTAAATGAAATATCCAACTAAGACTGGCAAGAATCTCCTTATGAAGGCTTATGAAAGTGAAACCAAATTCCCTAAAATCTCAAATGGTCAATGGGGATTGATTTTAACTTTTTAAGATAGGCTATCAGACCACTCTTCCATAAAATTAGCTAGTTTTGTACCTCTTAAGAAATATTACACATCACGATGAATAGTCACCCAATAGTGTAGCCCTACCAAAGTATCCTTTTCACTAGCATAAATCTATTCAACTAACTTACCAATCGCCATAATAAATTTCTTCAAAACATTCATAATGAATTCCAATTAAGGGATGGTTAGATGATTTAAGGGATAAGAGCTATATTCATGTGCTCTTATCAATTCTAGAAAAGGCTTAATTTGAATCTAATTAATGCTAGGAGTGAAAATGATCCAACTGAAGCCAATTAAGTGATGGTTAGAACTCGATTCATGGCTCAATTTATTTGATTTCGAGCCAATCGAAATTTGAATCGAGCTAACTCGAAATAATTAATATCTTTTTTATTTTTAAAAATATTTAATATGTATATATAAATAATTTTAATATAAATATATTTCTATATGCATATATGTATGTATTCAAGTAAAAAAGCTAGACATTAATATTTCAAGCTGATTTTGAATAGCTCAATGTGATCCAGGACCAAGTCAAAATCAGCTTGAAATCAAATCAAGCAAAATATTTGGCTCGTGGCTTGGCTAGTTGGCTCAATCCGAGCCAAAAATCGATTCAATCTTCAAGCGAACCCCAATACAACAAGAACAACAACAACATCAAGCTTTTATCCCACTATCCCACTACATGGCGTCGGCTACATGAATCCTTTTTCTTCATTGTGTCATATTAAAAGTCAATTCTCGTTTAAATCTAATAAAGAAAGGTCATTCCAAATATTTTCTAACCAAGTTTTTTTTAGGTATGCCTCTACCTTTCTTAACATAAGTCAAATCTAATACCTCTACTCTCCTAACCGGGTCATCGGAAGGCCGCCGTTTTATGTGACCAAACCATCTAAGGCGGCTCTCTCTAATCTTATCTCCTATTGGAGTTACTCCAACCTTTTCACGTATATGCTCATTTCGTATCCTATCTCTAAGGGTAAAGCCACTCATCCACCTGAGCATCCTCATCTCTGCCACACTTAACTTAGTATTATGCTTCTCTTTTAATGGCCAACATTCGGCACAATAAAGCATTGCAGGCCTCACCACCATCTTATAGGATTTTCCCTTAAGTTTGAGGGGTATTTTTCTATCACACAACCATCAAACTTAAATTCTGCTGATAATATCCCCATCTATTTCACCATCACTTTGAACAATAGATCCAAGATATCTAAAACGTGTACTCTTATTAATGACTTGATCGCCCAAAGTCATAATCTGTTCACTAGGTTTATTACTACTAAAATTACACTCCATATATTCTTTTTTAGATCTACTCGAGCGATCCCCAATCTTTGACTTAAAATCTCAGTCCTAGTTGTTTCCATCCTACTTCTGTGAATAGGGAATTAGGTCTTTTCATAAAAAGGGGGTTAAGAACCTATTTTATGGACAATTAGTTTTTGGATTAAATTTTCAATTATAAAAAACTAACAACTGTCTCTCTCACTCTCTCTTTGTTTTATAGAAAACAACAATCATATCTTCCCTTACTTTTATTTGTATTTTCCCACCTGCACCAGCAGTACAAAATTGCTACATAAACAACAATCAAACTCCTTCAATGCGCTGAACTTCTACAACAAGAAGTGATTCCCCCTTCATCCAAGCCATAAGCCTTAACCATCATTCGCAGTCACTATATTCCTATATTTCATCACGAGACTACAAGTTAAAAGTCGATGTCCTCTTTACAAAATCAGGAAGAAACATTAAGATTTGCTCATTGTTTTTAAGAGAAATTGGAGGAATATTAGAGGTACAAGCAAAACATAGCAAGAAGAGATCAGAAAGGAGAATTTTATGAAAAGGTAGTTAAGAGATTTTCCAATCAAAAGATAGGCTTGAGTTTGGCAATGCTCTGTCAAGTTAAGTCAACACTAGCATTAAGTTTTCAAATTGATTACTTTCACAGTTAACAATGTGAAGCCTAGTACTATGGCTAGGGCCTTATTACCAAAACAGTAAAAAAATATCCACATTGTAATAATACCCTAAAGGATAATGAGCAACCTTGTGAGATCTAATTTTTCTTCAATTGTCAAGTTGAGAAGTCTATCCCAAAGCCTCAATTACTAGTAAGTGGGTGTCATATCCTCACGCATTAAACCATACAAAGAGCTCATATGGATCTATTTGGAAGGGCTTGGGTGCCAATCCTATGGCAGGAGAGTTCAAATCACAATCATTCAACATCCACTTAATCTTAGAATTACAGTGAATCAAATTATTAAACAAATCAATGCAATATTCCCCATAACTCTCTAAATCTCAATACATGTCTTAGCTAAATCAAAAGCCTTACCTTTACACAACTTCATCAGAACCAATTTCACTTTATTTTTTGGATCAATCTATAATGCACTCCATTATATTGTTCACTATGCCTTGCCAATATTAATTTCTCTCCTCAAAATCACATTCAATAATTTTTCAAAACAACATTCTCATACTTTTTGTTGTATTTATCTTTAGCCAGCATCATATTAACTTCTCTTCTAATACATTTCACTTGACCAACATCTCTAAATATCTTATATATTACCTTAATAATTCTACACGCATGCTTTTTATTTTTCTTTAATACCAAAACTATTACATAAATTATAAAAAATCGTAGCATATGTTTTGCTCATTGTAACATAGCAAGATCCCTTGCTTTCTTATATTCATTATATTACTAAGTGGAAATCAATTTTTGAAACCCTTTAAAGTGCATTTCCATTATAATCTTTTGACTTTCTTACTTGAGAAAAGATTATAATGGAACTAAAAATCTCCTTCTAAGTATACTATATACTTCTAGACTCAATAAAAAGTTCTAAACATTCTTCTTAATGGAACTAATGATCTTATTCAAAATTATGTTTAGCTCAACTAGACAATCCAAATTTGCCTCCCTCAGCAACATATCTTCAAAGGTTAACAATTTCTCACCTTACAAATTCCATTGCCTTATCCTCGAGAAATAATTCTTTTGATTTTGTTCTTTACATTCTTAAAATAGGCATCCATAGCTACTACTCTATGTTGTATGGTCAAATTCGCTCTTTGAATCACATTACAATCTTTGCAAGCAGATTTTTCTTTCCTTCTACGTAGAAATCTATTTATGATTTGATTGCTGCACTTTTTAAGGGCTTTTCTTTCTTTTTTTTTTTTAATATGTGCTAATTATTACAATATCATAGGCTATTGTGAAATCAAGTATGACTTCTATCATTGCATTTCTATCTCATATTCCACAACTACCATGAAAGTAACCCATCATAGTATTTGAAAAGCTCATTAAGAATCTTTTTTTTTTTTTGTAGTACCATTGTTGGCATTGTTGTGACTCTCATTTGACCATAGGCCATCTTAATTTTCCATCATTTGTAGTACCACTAGTATTAATGATCGAAAGAAGCTAAGGTGGCTCATTCCACATTTAATGAAGTCCCATCAAACTATTATAACTACTATAAGAAACAAGATCCTAATGACAAAATTGTATATTAAGACAACCACTTAAAAGGTTAGTCGAAGATGGCGTTTTAAGTCAATGGGACTACAAGATCAAAAAATTCATTTATTTTACCTCGTTCACTTACATCTTTGATAGGCTTGATCATCCCAAAGCTTCTAATCGTAACCCCCCCCCCCCCCCCTATAATAGTGTTGATAGCCCAACATGGTTGGATGACGATTGGATAAGCTTTGATTATTTGATAGATTTTTTTCAATCATTCTTGGCAAGTATCTGCTGAGGAATTATTCAGGAGACCCTCCTTGGCAAGTATCTGCTGAGGAATCATTCAGGAGACCCTCTTTCAAGAGTTGTTCCAGCAAGACCTGAATGTTCCGATAATCATCAATCTTATGAAGGTGGGTGTTGTTCTTATGAGGAATTGTTCAAATCCATACTCTTCAAATGAGCACTAAACTAGTCAAAATGTTTGAAGTACTTCGATCCTTGGATGGTGGTGGCCATAGTTCATAATGAGCAATTAAAGGCAAGGAGAGGCTCTAAACAACCAATATAGTGGAAGTGAGAAAAGCTGCATCCCAACAAGATAGAGCACCAACATAGTGTCCGTGAAATTCCTCAAAGGATTCACAATGAAAATCCTTGATCTTGATGTCGACCAAGCCAATCCCCGGTATGAGGAAGTGACCCTTAGTGAGCTCCTTATATTAATATATTTGTTTGTATTTTGTAGTAACAAAGGCATTGATTATGGAATTTTTTAAAGACTGCAAAACTTAATCAACTATCATAAAGTCCTTCTTACATTGAGGTAACGCAAGCAATATAGGGGTTAGGGTTGGAAACCTCTAGCATCACTTCGTTGAATATGCTTACATAGGCTTGAAAATAATCATTCTCACCCTATTATGGGCGAATGAGTATCTAGTAACTATTTTTTAGCTTCTAAGAGCTTGAGAACTAAGCATGAAGTTGCTTCCTAAATTTTTCGTATGAGATAGCTCCCAAAGTTGTGAGGCAAGCCCAGCTTCAAAAACCATCATAATGTGGCATCTTTCAAGGTATTGAGCATTCTAAATATGATCACATCTAGAAGTGTTGTTGCTAGTTATTTTGACCTTTATAAAAGTCTAAAAAAGAGATACATCCATAAAGAATAACATCAATTGAAGAATCAAAATTGTGTAGGAGTGTGATCCTTCATCTCAAGACATCACATCTATTCTTAACTCTTGCACTTTTGGCATAGGCATCATAATATTGAATGTCATATCTTCAACTCCTTC
Organism: Dendrobium huoshanense; assembly: GCA_016618105.1. NCBI lineage: Eukaryota > Viridiplantae > Streptophyta > Magnoliopsida > Asparagales > Orchidaceae > Dendrobium > Dendrobium huoshanense. The sequence continues at coordinate 28,815,568 of CM028346.1, read as the reverse complement.
AATGTTAATGATGAGAAGCTCCATGCATGGTGGAGAGTGGTGTCAGTCATAGTATTCCTTTCAAGCATTTTGAGCAAAAAGTGGCGATATTTTGAGTTTTCATCATCCTCATCATGGAATCGAGATTTGAGTTCAATTCTTTGAGCTATAAGCTTGAGTTGTGAACACTGGGAGTTAAAGTTTCACCACTTGTCCACAATAGATGTGTTCTTCATACTAGAGAAAAGGTCTTGTTAATTATCTTGCTCACTAACTCCCTTTTTTTAGGGAGTCAGTATCTCAATAAGAGCACTAGAAAAAAAAAGTTCCAAGTCCAAACTTGGTAACAAGATATCAAAAAATTATATTTTTAGGAAGAAGAATAGGGAACTCAAAGAATTTGAGAATGGTGAGGTAGCAATGTCAGCGCTAAGACTAAGAGAAATAGGTATACATAAAGTTTTATTAAAGTCGGAGTTGTATGGCAGAAGATTTGTTGATTGCATATCCAAGAACAAGGATTTGAGGCTCTGTTTGTTCAAGGATGAAACTTGCTAGCTCGCCCTGAAAGGCCAATCTTTTTATATATTTTTTTTTTCATATGGGATAGTCTCCTTTGGGCTCACTCCCTTCTAATTTGAGTTATGCTTCTCTTAACATGAGTAATTGGTAATTCCAAGCAGGTGTTCATATTTAGGTGCAAATAAGGGTTGAAGATCTAATCATTAATCTTTTTTGCTTTAACACTTTGAAGGTCATATCTAAAGTGTGCTCTAATGGTGGGGGACATGCTCCTTCCTAACATTGGCCAGCAACATTCTCTTTTGCATGTTCAGCACATGTACCCTTGCATGTAAAGAAAGCTTAGTTGACTTCGTATGTATGCAACCACCACATATCCTCTTTCAAAACCAATCGTGTCCAACTTTCAGCATTAATATTTCTAACCTTTATCGAAGTCAAGCCAAGCATTCCAAGATTTCACAGGGAGGATGTTCAAGTTTTGGCCCTAATTAGTTGATGTAAGATGCCTACTTGATCTAGTTTCAATTAGTCAACTCTTCCAAGTGTCGAGGTTCTTCCCAAATTATCGTTTTGGACTTTTACCTAACCAGACAGTGGTGCAAGCAAATTTATAAAAGTACTTCTACAAAGTGCAAAGCTTCTCTAGTCTATTTTATGACTAGGACACATTTGCACTACTCTCAAACATTTCATGTCTGACCAATTTTAATCCAACTTATCATGTTAGAAATTCTTTCGAGGGATGTTACATGTATTAATTGACTTATCTAGTTATAAGGAATGAGTAGTTGTTGAATTTGGACTAATCAAGCATAGCAAGTTGTCAGAGAATAGTTGTCTGCCGCCAGTCACTTGTGAATTAGTCATGAGCTCAATTTTGTTTTGCTCACTTGGTTTGTTAAAAGTAGGCAATAGGTGTTCAAAGAAGTGTTAAAGCACCAATGCTAAATTAGCACTTGATCGCAATGCACAGCTAGGGAGTATATGGTGATATGAGTCTATTGCATGGTACTGTTGGCTATGTTACACTCTAAGTGCAGACCTATTTATGGGTATTCTCCTATATCTACCTCACGGACATCCCAATTCTTTTCTAATGAAAGAATCATGTTTACCACTCACACCAACCAGATTCAAACCAAGATTCATGATTCTCAATGATGCTCTCTTGTATTTCTCTTTTATATTAATTGTATGTCATTTGAGTTGTATTTGAGTTTCTAATATATTCTTATTTCAATAGCTTATGAGTAGATTTTTAGAATGTTGTAGAAATCCCTCCTTTCTACTCTATATATAGAACCCCTTATGCATGAAGCAAAATAATTGAAGTTGAATACAAAGTTTTTTCTTAACAATTCACCTCTTACATCCCATGGAGGGTGATCCATGCCTCCTCTTTGGGTTATGTAATCTCATCCCCTTAGCACATTTCTCTCCCACTTAAAGTTGTATCCTTTTTTCTTAACTATCGCTACAAGTCCGTTAGAATCACTACAGAACAGGCCTAACGCCTTACTAATCCTTTCAATACATACTTCTAATTCCAGTCAAATATTGGAAGTTCTGTCAACCAATCAATGTCAGCATTGTGCCACTGCTTTTAACTTACTTCGCTAACTCATGAAGCTCATAGTTTACATCATATTCACTTCAGCAAATGCACCCACCAATGTCTGACTGAATCGTTAGTTGGCTCCTTCATTCCTCCAAAAGCTCGTAGGAACTCCAATCCTCATAGAATTTCCTTGTCTAGCATCATACCTACACCTCATAAAAAAAATAGTAATCTCTTTCCCTTGCTTCTTCTATGATGCAATGTAAAGGATGCATCCTTGCCAAGCAACCCTCTTCAAGGCTTGGGCATAGCTCATGTTTTACAGCAAACTAGGCGGAGTATTTTCAAACTTCTACCACACAAATAATTGTGCATGGTAATTTTCTAGTGCTGATAACACTTATATTTAGCACCAGATGAATCATTTATCCTACTTAATTTATTCAACTTAGTTGGATTTATGTATGGTAGCGACATAATCTAACCAAGAAAACTATCCAGATCAGTTATATTTCAACAACCAATTTAAGCCAATTAAGGGGTCTGTCAAACTGCCTTGTAGATTGTTAAGCACAAAATAATTCAATTAAGCAATTTTGAATAAAATGGGAACATGAAGGACGTGCGGTGATGACCACAAATAGAAAGTGAGAGGTGCCTAACACATTATAAGTAGGTGGAATAACCTTTTATTGAACATAAGTAATTAAGAACACGAGAACAGAGCTTTTGCAAGGAAATAAAATAAATTTACAAAGAAGATGAAAAAATTAGTAGTATGCTAAAATTAACATGGTCAGAAGTTGATTAATAAGCTTCAGCCAAAAAGCAAGTCTATAACCATGTGCAGTATATCATTAGGAATGACATATCAGTTAAAATTCAAAAGCAAAACCCAATTTCTCTAAATCAGACTATAATATCATACTGAATAAAAGTACAAATCACTCACTCGACACTTAAGCTTAGGAACATATGAAGAGCCATCACCATGGGAAACCAGTTCAGCAATCGGCTCTTCCTTGTGATTTCTAAAGTTGGAGCCATAGTAATCCTTATAGATAATATTCTCACCACCCTTGCAAGTAAAGCTTGTATCCATATCAGGGGTGCTATTAGATCTTTTAAGCTGATTATTACTGTCCACAGATCTCGTAGTTTCTTCAGACCCATCATTGGAATGAAAGCTCTTACAAGGTTCTTCCCTGATAAGATCTTCAAGGAAAATGCACTTAATATTTGGTGTAGCAACTTATCAAACAAAGGCTTATATTGAGATGGAAACCAGTTTTAATTTAACATACCTGCATTATTTTTGTTTGTGTTGGTTGAGAATTCTTTCCCGGACCCCCTAGCAGGAATGTCAGTGCTCATGATGACTAAATCAATCTTACCAGATCCTGAAGAAGCTTCAGCTTTCATAAGCTTCGCAGTCTTCTTTTTGTAGTTTCTTCCTTTCGTCCACATGTTTTCAAGATTTTCAGGAGTGAGAACTTGAGTTCTTCTTTTTGTAGCAGCTTCTAGTATAAGGGCCCATTCTGCTGCCCGAGGTTGAATGGGAGGTGAAAGACCTTGCAACATGGTTTGGTGGCCTTGCTCCAAGCCAGATGCTACTCCATCAGCTTTACTCAATACCAAGTCGCCAGTATGAGTTGAACTCATAGTCCTACTATGTTCAGGCTCAACAACCAAAGTATTTGCCTCAAGCACTTTATCAGCTTGAGCGGGGTAAGTTGCCTCCAATGACTCGTAGGGAACAACCTCTGTACCCACACTGGCATTATTCGAGAGGAAGATATATTCAATCAGTTCATTAACGTACCTGATTGAAATGTTATTAGCCACCACTTCAGGATATCATACAGAGATGAAATTTGTGGAAATTGGTTCCATGATGAAATTGAGATTTAAAATATTTAGCACTACAAATCTAGAATTCCTAAGAAAAATAAAAATAACAGCAAATGGAATCACATAACAAGCCCAAAACTAAGATGGCTACAAAACAATTTAACATTGTTTGATAACCAATTGCCGACCACCAACTTGGTTGTTAATTGTTTTCCAAAATACGTGTAGTCTTTTTGCTAGTTAGCATATTAGCCATTAAACAACATAAATGAATTGCGGTATAAACAGAGCAAACTAATTTTACTAAGACACAGTGCAACAAATAAAAAATAAGATAAATTGTATGACCACAATGTGTAAATATTTAAATTAAATATTACAATGCCTGAACCAGTGCATGGATTAGATTCATAGCTAAAAAGAAATATATATCCAAAAATATATTATAAGCTTGAGTCTAAAATTATAGAAGCATAATGAATTACAGTCTGACTTAAAGTTAAACTTTAGAACATAAAAAAATAAAAGGAATTTAAAATAGTGAATGGCTTTCTTTAGATTAGGAGTTTATAATGCGAATAAAAGAAAGGAAATTGGGACAGATTTCTTAAGTAGAATCTTTTTTCTAAGCCAAAACGAGCATAAACAGAGAAAGAATTTGCACGATTGAAGTTCCAATAATACCCAAAAACCCTTGCTCTAATAATAAAGAAATAAAAGACTAATCCATCTCAACCCTAGCCCATCCAACTTTTATCGCATGTGGGTATATACATATATGACAGATATTAATTATGAAATATCTTTTAGTGTTTTTCTTTAACTCTCAATTAAGAATGAGATGAATAATTTCTTTTCCTACTTAGAACCAGCAACGGAGGGAGGAGGGCCAGCGGGGGCATTTGTTATTGAACCCGACAGAGGCGACTAAGGGGTCAAAGTTCAAGCCTGCATGTGAACTGCAGTTGATGATGGGAGAGGGATCGATCGGATGTGCAGCTGCAGGCTGTGTACGGGATCAGGCAAAGACTAGCGGGATCGGCCGAGCATGAAGGCTCATGTGGCTAGAGGGATCTCGCATCAAGGACAATTAAACGAGAGGGAACAGCGAGCGGGCATCGGGCTTCATCTTCCTTGCAGAAAGGTGAGGGCAAATAGAGAGGGGAGCATAAAGCAAGAGACAAGCTCGACAGCGATTGAGGGAGACGAGATCGAATCGTTATGCTCGATTTGGATTTATGATAAATCCTGCCAAATAGGATTTAGGGAACTGTTAAATTTCACATTGAGTTAAATCCTTTGTTTCCCTCTTCTATCTTGTGCTTTTTGTTTCAAGCATTTGAACACTCAGCATTTCACTTTCATTTAACACTTGCATTCTTTACAATTCTACTTGTAGCCTAACAATCCATTAGTAAAGCTTGCATTCTTTCTTATTGTTTTATGAATCAACTTTTTAATACAAAAATTTCTTGAACTAGAAATTTTTATATTGAAAGCAGTAAGAAAGCTGTCCCAAATGAAGCCTAAGTTTCAATTTTTTGAGTTTGTTTCCTTCCATTTTTTGTTCTATTATAATTCGAAATTTAGGATTGAAATTTTGTTAAAATAAATTTAGGCCTTCCCAAAAAAAAATTTCTGCCTCCGTCACTGTTTAGAACACCACACAAAAAAGGCAAAGACTACGGATCCATTCTTCTCTCTTCGTTTTCCCTCCATCTAAATCATTTCTTCTCTTCCATTAACTCCCAATCAGTGATTTACCATGTTATAGTTTGTAAGGGACACCTGGCAAAAAAATAATACTGGAAACTTTAACATAAGAGGGGAGAAATTCAAAGAATAGAGGACTCCCTAATCAGCTCTAAAAGAGGGAAATAGAATTGCTAGCTTGTCGTAGCTAGACAAAGTTTAGTACAAGAAAGATCAAGTCGATAAAAAATCGCACATCATAAAAATTCCAAGCTCAGATAAATAGCCAATAAGCATTAAAACAAATACTAAAAAGGTAGGTAGAGCATAAAAATATTATCAAAATTAGACGAACCATAAACATGCTGACTAAAACCATAGCACGGTACATGAAGATCAAGGCTAAAACAATATCTAAAAACCTCATGGCAAAAATGAAACAAAGTTTAGCAAAGCTATATCCTACAAAATATAACCAATTTGTGATTTCAGATTTCTCCATATAAATAAAGAGACCAATTTAATCAAAAGTCTCCATATAAATGGAAAGACATTTATCCTCACTTGCATTCATTACATATAAAACTTCTTCCAAAATATCCCTAATGAAAGTTCCCAAAAATGCTTTCAGGTAATTTGTAGAAATAAAAAACTTACACCGGGCTAGCAAAACTCATAATTGGTTGTACGACCAAACATGTTAAAAGCTCCCGACTAATGCAACGTACTAACGAGCACTGAGCTTCTTGTGGTCGCAAAACCACTGCAAGAACTCCTCCAACCATTTGTTGAAGAACCTATAAAATACATAGAAGTTAACCATAACTGCTACATCACCACAAAAAACATTTGTAACAACAGCGAAGGAGGGCAATAAAATGACACAAAGGTACCTTATGCTCAAACTCTGGAGATACTAAAGCAGGATGAAGTTCTCTAGAAGCCATCAGCTGGCGTTTGAGTCTGTCATCTCTTTCTTCAAAAGAAAGAGTCCCCATATCGGTTCCTATTTTTGATTGATTTTTTCGAAAAAGATCCAATTGGTTTCCTATCAAATCAACCATATCCCTGAATGTAGTAAAAGGAATATGTTCTCATTATAGAAAAACATTTTCACACTTGAGTTCAGAAAGATTGTAGATGACTTACAAAACTAACACAACAGCACCTTGTTAACAACTCGACTAGGTTGATCTGTTTAATCCTTCCCGATATTTCACCAAGCGCATCTAGAATTAATGTTCTTATAAGCTCAGGTGCCTCTTTGTCAGGGGTAATAGAAGAATACCAAAGATCGACAACAAAGTCCTGTAAAATCTTATTAATAAAATCATCTATGGCAGTCTCCACAATAGGTGAATCAATTTTTCCTCTCCATTTTGTTGTAGTTGTCACCCGAGAAAGACGGGGATCATCAACAGATAACTGCTTCTTCTCCAAATGTGACAAGTATGTCTGTCGCTGGACTGCCCGCACCTTCCAATGGAGCTCTACCTCATATGATAGATAGCGGAAGGCAACAAGGATAAGAACTGATATAGGGATATTCATCCACATTGATTTGCTTGTATCTGCAAAAAATAACAACAAACATAAACAATAAAAAATTAAACACAAATAATTATTTAGCCAAATAATGATATGTGTGCAGAGGTGGGAGAGAGATGGAGGGATGAGAAATATAATGAAAAGTACAACAACAACAACAACAACAACAACATCAAGCCTTTATCCCACTACGTGGGGTCGGCTACATGAATCTTTTTTCTCCATTGTGTCCTATTAAAAGTCAAATTCTCGTTTAAATCTAATAAAGAAATGTCATTCCTAATATTTTCTAACCAAGTCTTTTTAGGTCTACCCTTAGCTTTCTTAACATAAGTCAAATCTAATACCTCTACTCTCCTAACCGGGTCATCGCAAGGCCGCCGTTTTATGTGGCCAAACCATCTAAGGCGACTTTCTCTAATCTTATCTTCTACTGGAGCTACTCCAACCTTTTCACGTATATGCTCATTTCGTACAAGAAAAAGAAACATCTTGTCTAATTATGCCAAGTAAGATTAGCTATACTTAACAGAACACCAATCATTTCAGTCATACCTTGTCATTTATTTTTCGTTAATAAACTGTCATGTGCAAGAAAATACTCACAAAAATCAAGTACATGAGGACAACATCTTAAGAAAAATATTAATTTTGTCTAAAAAATACTCAAGATACATTAGCATATCTTCTTCAGAAAGACGAAATAGATCTTTAAAGATTATCTGGTCCAGCAGAAATCAACAAACCCTTGATTGAAACCAAATGCCTGTGGTGCTACAGTTCAATATTTTTATTTTATTTTATTGATACTTCAACCCAAACAGGCTAGACATCTATTTCCATTTTACTGAAGAACAACTTTATGAAAATCAAGTCATGAGCAAGATTTGAAATTATGCAATTAAGTATTGAGGCATTTTTTATTTGTGAAGCCAAGTGTAAGCCTCAAGGAGCTTTGAGGGGTAAGCCTCATAATTTAACCATTAAATTAATTAAAATATGAAAGATTCAAACATCGAAGTAATATCAAACTAAGATCATAATAATAGCTTTCTCCCACACCCAATTCAACATAAACAAGTAGTTTAAGCCAATAAGATTATAATTTATGAATTCTTAGGTCTACCTCACTCATCACTAAGTGGGTCTTCATCAGAGTTATCATCATAATGAGCTGCTTTCTCTCCTACCTCATCCTAAATTGCAACTGCGAGTGCGAGAAACACCAAGTGCAAATGCAAGCAATGCATGCGACCACAAACTCAGCCAAGTACGAGTGCAAGCAGCGATAGATGCAAGCGCAACGTACTGTTGGTAGTCAAGAAGATGCGTGCAATTATGACTCAATTTTATTTGATTCATGCATGCAAGGTGGGTAGTTTTTCCTACATAAGTTCAGTTTCGTCCTCAAACACAAATCAAGCATTCAAACAGGGTAGCAGACGCACTAAGCGGACGATTTGCTCTACTTGTCAAGCTTCAAACCGAAATAACTAGCTTGGATTCTCTGAAAGAATTGTATGGCAGTGACAAAGATTTTGCATCACCTTGGGAATGTTGTTCATAAGGAAAAACGTGTGACAACTATACTCTTCATCATGGCTTCTTGTTCAAGGGCAATGCACTCTGTATTCCTCAATCTTCTGTGCGATAGCAACTAATCAAAGAAATGCATGCGATGGGTCTAGTGGCACACCTGAGAAGAGAAAAGACATTGATACAACTCCAACATCGTTTCTATTGGCCACACCTAATGCAGGATGTTATGCGGTTCGTTGAAAAATGTCCAGTATACAAAGGAACCAGCCAAAATACGAGGCTATACATGTCGCTACCGGTACCGATATCCATTTGGGAGGACCTAAGTATGGATTTCATACAAGGTCTCCCTCATACAAAGAAGGGCGTTGATTCTATAATGGTAGTGGTTGATAAGTTCTCCAAAATGGTCCATTTTATTGCATGTAAGAAGACCTGTGACCCCTTGAGGATTGCCAGATTGTTCTTCCGAGAAATTGTACGTCTTCACGACCTACTGTGCATCATCACGTCGGACAAAGATGTAAAGTTCACAAGTCATTTCTAGAGAGAGCTTTCAAAGCAGTTGAAGACAAAAATCAAGCTAAATTCCACATATCATCCCCAAATTGACAGTCAAACCAAAGTGGTGAACCGCACGTTAGAAAGTATGTTGCGATGTTTAGTGCAAGTCCATCTAAAGCACGAAAGCAGTGGGACGATGTGCTTAGTCAAGCGGAATTTGCTTACAATTCAATGACTAACTGATCCACATATGCGTGTCCCTTCAATATTGTCTACACTAAACCACCTAACCACCTTGTAGACATAGCAGTGCTTCCAAAATGCCACAACTCGGAAGCTCATAAGCTGGCAGAAAGCTTCAAAGATATCTTGGAGGAAGTTCGCAACAAGCTAGAGCAATCTAATATGTCATAGCCCCAAAATTTTTCATCCAGGTGAACTTGTCATGGTGCGACTAAGGAAGGAACGATTTCCTGCTGGTTCTTATTCTAAGATAAGCCCCAGAAAAATCAGACTTGTTGTTATCAAACATAAAGTGCACGATAATGCCTACGTCATCGATTTTCCATCAAACATACTCACTCGGCCAACATTCAACATAGCAAACATCTCTCCCTATCATCCTACCAATTCCACCCCTACCAGTATCAGCTCGTCGAACTCTACCTCTTCTGAGGCAGGGTAAAATTGATGTGGACACACATTATTTTTCACACTCTATAGGCACAAATTACCGCCCATATTACTACCCACTACCTCTATAACTAATTATAGTACTATAGCATGTGATACCATTTCATTTATATTTTCTTTTGTTTCCACTGTTTTAGCAAATGAGGTGTAGAGGAGTATACTACATATATACTGCCTGGAGAATGGCGGAGAATTAGACATCAGTTTGCTTCAACTACTTTAACAGTTTTTAGGAATAAAAATTTTCCTTTTATCAACCTTTCTAAGTGAAAAGACTGAAGGTGCAGCATTTATAAATTTTCCATAAATTTCAGACTGCAATTTCCCCTCCCCACCCCCCCCCCCCCCCCCCCCCCCCCCCCCATGTCTCTAAAACCCATCCAAGCAGTATTACGATGACTGCACCAACCACAATGATTCAACCATCTAATAGCGGAAGTCGTCAAAGAAAAACAAAAAACTAAAACAATTAGAAGCCGACAGATAGGAAAAGCATACGCGATAAGAAGTATGATATCCCAAAAACGCAGATGGCCCAGAAAACTGTTCGAACTTTCGCTTCCTCGACAACATCCAGCAAAGTGTTCATCGGCTTCATCTTCTCCCGTTCTTGAAGATCGCCTTCCCGATCGTCCGTCGGTAACCATGCAAACCAAAAAGGTCACGCAGCTAGGGTTCTAAAGATCAGATGTCCAGCCTGCACGAACAGTAATAGACGGACAAATTCCCAGGACCCTGTGAGGAGGATTCGGTCCACTCAGAAACCCTAGGAATTAGTTTTGGTATGAAGAAGGTAGGAGAAAGGAGAAAGGAGGCGCGGACAAAAGGATACGACCCAGCCAGAGCAGCCAGAGATACCTGTATGCTCGGCGGGCGAAGATCAACGTCCAGAAGTTCCGCGGGCCTCAGCAGTCGCGCAAAGAATACATTTTTAATAGCATGAAATAAAGCGATAATACATGTCATTTTATTTTATACAATTTATATATCTAATATTTAATTTTTTTTATATTATATTTATATCACTTATATAAAATTTTAATATTAAATATATAACTCATATATTTCATTCTTCTCATCCATTTAACCCTATAATTTTTAATATTTTATTCCATGCACCCATATTTGTTTTAGGTCGTAGGCATATAATATTAAATTTTTAGATTCTAGATATATAAATAGCGAAATAAAGTAGCATGTATGTAAATCTCCCTTTTAATAACTATAAAAGATCAAAATGACAACTTCCTCTATTTTTTTTATAGACATTCAAACTCATACATACATCACACACGTAAGACTCAAATCCAAATTCTCTTAGTTGATAGTCAAAATTATCAAACAACAAAGCGAGACGAGTTGCGTAGAGATCAAAACTTCTAATAATATTTTTTAAGATATTAAATTAAAAAATTATAAACATATGACTTTGGAAAAGAAATTGACTTTTTATGCATTATAATAGTGTAAATTGAAATAATATGCCTATTATTTTATTCTTTTAAGAATTATACCTAATAATTTTTGTTGGACTTAATTATCAACATTTATAAATGAGAATTATAATTTAAAGTATGCCCCAAAATAAAATAGGTTGAATTCCTTTAAATTCAAACCTTAAATCATACATTAATTCAATTAAGGTTCAAAATAGTACGAGTCGAGTTCAAAAGCTAGATCCAAGTTGCAATTAGAGTTCATTGTGAGCTCGTAGATGAGACTTGTGATGCTCACTAGAGCTGGTATCACGAGATCAACGAAGCTTTATGGAGTTAGTATTGCGGGACTAGTGAAGCTCAATGGAGTTGGCATCACATTACTAACTAATGAAATAATATTCTATTGTTATTTAATAAGATTTAACCCATTTGGATCAATATTGGTCCAAATGAGTCATTTGACCTATTTGGTCAATTAGGTTAACTCATGTTGGATCATCTTCCTAGAATTTTAAGCAATGGTTCAACCTAATTTGGTGATTTGGCTAAGTTAAACCTATTTGGGAGAAGTAGGTTTCCTCAATGGGTGGAGTTGACCTATTTGACCAAATGTGGTCAAATGCAATTAACTAAAGTTGGGTCATGCCAATGACATATTCTAGAAGATTCATGTCTAATTAATTAAACTAATTTGAAGTTTATGATCAATTTAGCTTGATTGGCCCCATTTGGGTTCAATTGGGTCAAATTTGGTCAATTGGATTCAATTAATCCAATCAATAACTTAATACGTTAATTAATGACACATTCCATTTATGGACATCATATGGTATTCTTAGGATCTCAATTAGATTAATCCATTTGAAAGTTGAAGCTAACTAGGTTGCTTTGACCCTTTAAGATTTTAATTAGGTTCGCTTTGGTTAGTGAACCAATAGCTAATCTCATGATACTCCAAGAACTAAATATGAAAGAATTATTTATTATATCTCTTAATTAATCTACTAGAGCCATTACTTTTCATTTATTTAAATAAAAGCATACATAAGAAACCATATAAATTAAAATGTTTTTTTTATATTCGTCGTATATCCAAACTCATTTACAATAGTCAAATTTCAATCAATACATTAATGCACCAATCTTATTTTAATATTTTTGTCTATAAAAAAAATAAAATGTAAAGTACAAAAATCTAAACCTGAAATCTTGGAATCATATCAGCCTCACTCGATCCAATGAATCCTGACCCTTTATTTAAAATATGTAAAAATCACATAGTGAGCTAATAGCTCAGTAGGTTATAAGAACCTACAATTACAATTAATGTAAGGTAATATAAGCAATATGCATTTAATCATTTAATCCAAATCAGCATGAACATGTAGTAGTGAGAATAAGTAGCATTTAGTATGAACAATGTCATTTCATATGAGCAATGAAAATCAATCAAGCAATATAACTTGTAGTTAGTGATCACTCGTCATACAAAGAACTCTCATGTTTTGTCATTCTTATACCCATGTCAAATATAACACAACAGGTCTATCATGAATTAATGAATGTTTATAAATAATTCTTTGTTTTAATCTATACATCATTTATATATATTTATCATAGCATGCAAATATTTTGCAATTGTCGCCAGCATCACGGTACCAGTGCTCTCGGGTTTTTGGTAATTTAACTATGTGGTTTAGTGTGTGGTAGGCACAGTGGTGTTATAAGTCCTATAGGGTGGCGATGTGGTAAGCATCGTAGTGCTAGAAAAAATTTTAATATTCATAGTAAATGAATCGACTATTTCATTCATTCTATTTTCTTTGGACAATCAACACTAGTGAGAGAGAGAGAAAAAAAAAAGATTTGAGCCGCTTCTGGTTATTTGCAGCTGATGAACCAATTTTGAAATTTATTAGGATCACGGTAGGAGACATTTTACCTATCTCAGTTTTTAAAAATATGAAGTTTTCCCAATTTTTTTTTATTAAATTTATATTTTCATGATAGAAAAATTGGGATAACATTATATCCATAAAACTTTCACAATGTAACTTTTTGTATGTTGTTGAGACATCAAATTTGAACATTTAGGTATTTTTATAGAAATTTTGCATGAAATAATTTGAAATATGTGTTATTTTAATTTATTAAAAAATAATCTTTAACTCAAAAAATAATGTTGTAGCACACTTAAAGTCTCAAAATATTCTCTTACATAATCCCTAGCAATTTGATTAAATTCTGAAATATTATTTTTCTATTCAGTAGGGATTTTGTTGTCTATCGTTATAACATTTTGTAAAATTGTAAAATGAGTTAAGTTATGCTTTAATTATTGACATGCAATTAATTATGTGTCTTATTAGTTAAAATAAGTAGTTTTAAGGAGATTTGGTGTGGGAGAAGCAAGTAATTATAATGTCTATAAGGCATGTTCTAGTGGTAATAAGTACTCTTATGTCTATAAGGCATATTCTTGGGGCTATAAGCCATGTTCTTATACTTCTAAGGCATGTTATTTTGCTATAAGCACATTATATTTTTGTGATAGGCATTGCGACTTATAAGGAGAAAGTGTGATTTGTGGATCTGAGATATGAAGCCCCTACTTGTTTACTTTCCCAACACTATTATTTAAAAGTCCGATAGCTATAATTATTATTTTTCTCTGAATAGTGTGGTGATTTATTTTATTACTTTTACTATTATGTTAAACACTTAATAAATAAATATTTGGAAATTCATATTGGTTTAAATGTGGCATGCTGAGTTGTGTTAGTTCACATATATTTTACTTTCTATTTTTAGGGTATAAGAAATAGAAGTAGCCAATAAAGTAGTAGTTTCAGGATTTGATATGAGTCTTTATAGGTATTTCCTCTTTTGATTTATACAGTCATGAGCAAGTATGTTGTGTACTATTTAATACTCTAGTTGCAGCCATATATTGTAGTGTAGCTATTATACATACAACTTAATGATGAGACAAAAAGAGATTTTATGAATGAATTTATTTTCATTATTATATGTTATTAGTAGCATTGTAGTATGTTGTTTGTTTAAAAGTTTGTATTGGAAGAAAATTTGAAAAAATTTTAAAACTTAGATCTTGAGGTTTGTATGTTGCAAGCCAACACGATAAGACCTATCCAGTATTTAGGTATTATTGATTTGGTTTATAACAAGCCTTTTTGATATCAAAGCAATAGTTTTGGGAATTGAATATAAAATAGAATTATAGAAATTGATCTGTAAGTTAAGTAAGCTGGTTTCAGGTCTGTCAAGGCATTCATTTTATTTATTTTCATGTGTATGTATATTTAGTTGTATGTCACAACAGAAAATTCATGAATTTCTAGCGGTACGGACCGGCAGTTATGTAACCGCCGGTACTAACGGTGGTTATTTAATTGACCTACGTCGGAATTAGCGGCAGTCAAATAACCGTCGATTAGTCTGCCGGCATTAGTTCTTACCGACGCTTTATCGGTAATTTAAATCGCCAGTGTTAAGTGATTTTTTTATGGTAGTCAGAACCGCCAGAACGCCGCCGGAAAAAGCCCTAAAATTAGTCGTCCCCGACCTTCCATTTCATTTGCTCATATCATCCTCTCTCTCCCTTCCGACAGTCGCCCCCATCTCCTCTGCCCTCTCGCGATCGAGACGCTCCCTCCTGCCATTGACAAGCTCCCTCCGGCAGAATATCTGGCCCCCGCTCAGGCATCAAAGCAAGGCCGAAGATCTCGCCCCCACTCCTGCGTGAAACTGGCGTCCGAGTCCTGTAGGTTTGGGTTTTTTTTTTTTTAATTAATCATTTGTTCTTTCATACTCATAGGTTAGGGTTTTGTGAATATATGGAAGGGCAATGGGTATTTTTCTCTTATGCTAGCAATGGTAGGGCAATGGGTATATGGAAGGGAAATGGTAGGCACCTTATGTATCAATGATACTCCTAATCATTTGTTCTTTCAAATATGGGTATTTTTCTCTTATCATTTGTTCTTTCATAATCAAAGGTTGAGTCAATGGTAGGCACCTTCTCACTTTCTTCTTAATCCTCATTCATCCTCTCTTGAGATGGCCTATATAAAAAAGCTCTATGGAAGATTGGTAATGCATCTACTTCTACTATAATCTTGTTTATTCTTTAATATTATTTAGTCACTCTCCACCTTTTTTAACTATTTCTTAACTCTAAAATGAAAATAAAATCCATTTCATCTCTTCATAAGCCAACTACCTTAGTGATAATATATATACAATTACATTGTATTGGACTAAGTGGGTTGATGAAAAGGCTAAAAAAGCTCATGTGAGTATATTTTTTTGGAGTTTGAGAATAGAACTTTATTATTATAAAACTCATTCTAATATCAATATATTTTATGAATTTATTCTCACAGGATGATTTTGTATGAGTTCGGGAAAGTCATTAGTCCATTAGTGAGGGATCATCTTTAGGATCGACCCAGTATTCTGAGTATCATACATGGTCAGATGTTGTTGGAGGAAGGCAGAGGGGGAGGGTATATGGCTTAGGTTCATAAGGCTATGCTTATAAGGGCAGTTCATCCACCTCATCATTTTAAGATCTTAATGGAGCTGAAGAAAGTGTAAGCTATAGGGTTGCAACATTGACGAGAGAGATAGAAGAGATGAGAAAGGTTCAAAATGAGATGCAGGCAAAGCTGCGATCTTATAGAGATGCATGAAAATAAAAAGAATAAAAGGCAAGAGCAAGAGCAGCCACATGCATCACCAGACAGCGAGAACACGGAGAAGGATTAGTACTCTTTTTTGTTTGATGAACTTATGTGTAAACTTATTTAGTTTGAACATTTGGTTTGATGAACTTATAATGAACTTATTGTAAACTTATTTGGTTTGATGAACTTATATGTAAACTTATGATAAACTTATTTGGTTTGACTTACTATTTGGTTATAAACTTATTATGGGTAGATTTGTTTTGATGAATATATTTATGATAATTATTGTGATTGATTATAGTGGCATGTTGCCAATATTTATAAAATTATTATATTTTTTGTATAAGTTTAGAGTTTAGGGTGAAAATCAATAAAATAGAGGGGAGGCTGTCATTTTTTTTTTCAAATGCTATAGGTTTCCGGCGGCCAACCGGCGGTTTGGCCGCTGAAAACCTCAATATCGGAAGGCTAATATCAGCCATCGGAAGTTCACTATAATCGTCAATAGTTTCTAACGGCTTACTGATGGTTTCCAGTGGTTCTTCGGCGATACGTAGGCGGTGGAGCCATTGGTAATTCTTTCGATTATACCACCGGTAAACTGTCAGTAAATAATTACCGACTATATTTCGGCGGTTTGGCTGTAGGAAAAAATTCGACTAAATCGGCGGTTAAACAGCCGGTATGCTGCCGGTAAATAACCGGTGGTCACCGGCGTTATGACTGCCAGAAAACTACCGATGGTATGGTCCATCGCTAAACCGCCAATTCGTAAAATGGCCAGAAATAGTTTCTTATATGGTTTTTACGATGGTTTTTAAACCGCCGCAAAGCTACCGGTACTAAGTGATTTTCCTGCAGTGTTTTGTGTAATCATGGATCTATAAGGCCTCAATATAGTAGATGGACATAGTGAAAATCAATGAGCACCTCATGTATAACATTGATATGACAGTTAGTTCTGATACAATTTTATAGTTTACTCAATTTATGGGCAAAGCACAAAGTAGACTAATAGTTACAGATATTTTTGGGATTGAAGCCTCTAAGATTTGAGGGTGTTGTGGAGCCCAGGATAGTAAAGGATAAGTTAAGAAGGTTAGAGAAAATGATTGATGGCATGAGGAGTAGGGTCTGCACTTAACATGCAATTCAATCAATAAAATACATAAATGATATATCTGTGATATCTAACTTCTACCCCACTCTCAAATCAATTTCTATAGCTTTGTTTATAATCCAATTCTTCCAACAACCGTTCTAATACCAATTTGTAAAGCCCATAATTATTAGAAAAATTATTTATTTTATCTTTTCTAAATAATCAGTTAGAGTTTCTAAATAATAATAATAATAATAATAATAATAATAATAATAATATATAGTTAAAGAAATAAATAATTACATACCTCAAAATATTAAACTATTTTTATTCTTTAAAATTAATATATAATAGCAAGAAGATCACTCTATCACTAATCTATCACAAACTACTGACTACAAAAATAAAGAAAAAATACATAACAAAATCTAAAGAAAACCTAAAAATCTCTATCAACGTCACCTAATGGGTCATGACCCTTTCCCTAACCTAAAATCATTTAAACCATATATAATGAGCTAAAAAGCCTAGTATAAAAATCAAAACTTTATCACTACTTTCACTGTAAGATAAAAGAATTATTATGTATGTTCAGTTATAGTCAATATCATTCATCATTTAATATAGGCAATAAAATCTAAAAAATTAATATGATTAATAAAATCAAAAGATATCTATCAAATTATTAGGCATATGATAAATAGTAGTATCATTCAATTAATCATGTCAGTTTGTTATATCAATATTAATGTTAGAATGAGCAATCAATCTTATAATTTTTTTAATATACTATCAGATAAATATTGTCATAAGTATAATTATGAAAAGTAAGGCATGGCTTTTAGCTTTAATGTGGTATTTTCAACATCTTTACCCTAACTGCTTCTAAGTTGGCCACCAGTCATATCGATTATCACTTATCTAATTAATTAGTTATCATATTCAAGTTTATTCAATAATTATTAAGAGTCATCACCCTCTGACCATTGGTGTAATTCGATAAATCAGTTATATGCTATAATCTAGGATTACACCACTAATCTTTTATTTAAAGGAAAGTTTGTCGGTCTACCCTCGTGGGCAAGATATTATATTTTAAGAGCCAACCCATATTCATTCAAGTGTTAACAACTAGCATTTCTTGCTTACATGCATATACAGTCTTTTTAATATAATGTCAGTCAATATAATATATGAAATGCATAAAATGTAAGTCAATATCATTTACAAAATACACAAATGTATAAATATAAGAAAAAATCTATCAAATTTATATACTACACATTTACTTAATAAAGTTATATATTTTAATTTAACTTGTGAAAATTTAATATGTTATAATCAAAATATTTATATTGATGAGATTTATCACATATAAAAAGTTATGTGGTAAAAAGTTTACCAATACAAACTTATCATTATTTTTCAGTAACTTAAATACAAATTTAATCAAAAAAATATCAAAAATACAAATTTATTAAAAATCATAAATAGGGTAATTATTTCTCATAGTGGGATGAGCAATTTTTCCAATAGGCTCAACGAACAAAAATCACATCTTGATCTCCAAAACCTAGCTTTATTTTTCTCTCCTTAAAATTCTCTCTAATTTTTATAAATAAGACTCTATTAGTTGAATGCTTCCATTAAAAAGCATTCTAACATATTTCGTAGTGCCTTAGGATATTTATATTAAAATAACAATATAATATTTAATTTAATTAATTTTTAGTATATAATTTATAGAAATTCTTTTGGGATTTTAAAAATTATAGAAATTTTTTCATAAAATAGCTCATTTTATTTAGAAAATACTGGGGAAATCATTTTGAAAAATAGACACTCGATGGCCCCAAAATCTAAATTTATACTTATAGGTTTTAATTTTTTAAGGATTTGCACCAGTGCTCGTAAATTATGAAAAAATTCATGTAAATAAAACACTATATTATAAATGCTATGGTGAAGAAGATTTTTGAATTTGATTTAAAATGACTCATAAAAAAATTTTTATTTGATTTTCAATACATGCTATTACAATCCAACTGTTATCAATGAGAGAGGATCTGGTTCACCCTATTGAGGTAGAAGGATGAGTGGTGTCTAAGCGTGATTTTTAGGCATATGTGAAAGGAAAATACTTGATAATGCACATTGATGAATCTGTAATGTATGGAGCATGAAAATCTTGTTTATGACTTAAATGAATAAAGAATTGTGTCTAAGGGATGAACTTTTGAGGTCGCCTTTTCTTAGGAGAGAAGAATGCTTGAAGGATGTGACCAATCCTGGTTTGGCATGCTCTATTGTTAAGCACTTTCTATTGAAAGTTCGTTGGGATGTTAAGCCCTATGAACTTAGTCCCAAAGCTAATAAAAAGAGAAGTGAATCGGTAGCAACGAAATCTAGATTCACCATAATGAATAATAAGGTGCGGAAATTAAAATGTGGAAGCAATAATAAGAAAAGAACACACATGATTTATAGTGGTTCGGTCAAACCTTGACCTACGTCCACTCCTTGGAGGCACCCTCCAAGTATTGCACTAAAATCGTGACTCTCCTTTAGCCCCCACAGCTAGGCGGAGAAGCCCTTACAAAATCACTTCCACCTCTCCCGGTGCGGCGGAGGTGCCGGGTCCTTTGACACCAAAGAGACTTCTTCTTTGGTGAACTTACCTCGAGACAAGCCTTGAATCCGATGGTACTAAGGTGCGAGTTCACCGGAGCAACCGTGTGGAACCCCCTCCACACTCCCTTGAGTCCCCCCTCACAGGATCTTCTCCCTCTCTCAAACTCCACCCTTTCCTCTCTCCCTTTCAAGCTCTCTCTTCAAGTTTCCCCCACAAGAACGAAGCTACAATGGCTTCCAAAGACACTTACAAAGTACCATGCCAAAGCTTAAATAGAAGCTCTCAAAACGAGCTCATTAATGCAAGTTGCCGACATTATCGTCCAGGCCGATAGGCATATCGTCCTGGCCGATCAGTACAAATAAGCTCATTAGCCCGGGACGATTTGAGACGATCAGAAGAAAATTGGTTACATCGTCCAGGCCGATCTCACGATCGTCCTGGCCGATTAGTTTAAAACCGATTTCAATCGTCCTTATCATAGCCCTGAATACAAGCTGTCCGATGAAGATCGTCCAGGCCATCGTCCTGGCCGATCATTCGATCGTCCCGGATGATGTGATCGTATCAATCAACCATTAATGCTTTCCAAAGATACCAGATCAATCGCCGGTTTTCAGCGTTTTTCCTGTAGTGTGAGTTAGATCATCCTGGACGATAATAATATCGTCCTGGCCGATTTCCTAAAACAAAGAATTCCTAAACTGATTATGGCGGCTAATTCTTTCTGAATTGAGATTATCGTCCTGGCCGATACAAGTATCGTCCAGGCCGATCTGTTGATGGCTGCCTTAATGAGGATGCCCTAAATAGGGTTTCTGATTTTTGACAGATCGTCCAGGCCGATATTAATATCGTCCCGGACGATATTACCAAAAACAGAAATCATATAGGGAGCAAGAGAATTTCTACCTAGTTATAGCTACATCAAATACAACAGACTCAAGAAAGGAAAAAGATTACAAACTGACACAGACCTAGTCTACCCAATCTTGAGCTGGTTCCAAATTGTAGTCTGATCGTGTGGACCTGAAACATTAGCACAAAAGACAATTACAGAGAAATAAGAAATATTTGCTATCATCAAAATTATAAATCATTGATCCGCAACAATCTCCCCCTTTTTGATGATGGCAAACAGCAAACAATTCATTTTGAATTTTCAAAAAAAAAAAAAACAATTTTCTCCTAATCTCCCCCTCACTAGAATAAATCTTAAAAAATAGGGGAGATAAAAATATTTTTGTTGTTTTAAAATTTTTGAAAAGAAAAAAGAAAAGATACAATGTTTTCCCCCTTTGACATTATCAAAAAGAGAGGAGGCACAAACAAACAAACAACAAAACGAAAACAAAGAACATTCCCTGATCAAGTGAAAAAACAAATGTTCTTAAAATGAGAAAGTTACCTCTAGGTTTTAATCAAAAAACTTAGTAGAATTGGATTGACAACACATAGCCCAGTAAAGGTTAGAACATCAAGAATTGATAATCCAAACTCAAGTTCTTTAAAAAGGCTAAAAAAAATTTTAATTCAATATCTAAATCAAGGAATAAATTAGAGAAAGAAACAGAAATTTTTCAACACTCCTTTCATAAAATATATCTAATAGAAGATTAATGCACGATTTGTTGAATCATGAATCAAGATTTTCAAACTTAAGCATCAAAAAATCAAGGGTTTTCTTAAGCTTTAAGAAGTATATGAATGGTAAGCATTAAAATTTAGTGGGCTCATTTTATGCCTCTTGACAATTGGTTGGCGCACTATGCATCTTTTGATACACTTTGTGTATTCTATATTTTTCAATTTGGCGCTTTGCGCATCTTTTATTTTTGGCATCATTGGCCAATTTTTTTTGATTATGCTACCTTTCTGAATTCTTAAATACCAAAAGTAAACCCATACTATTGATAAAGCAAATTTCTTGATTAACAAAATTTTGAATTAGATTCAACAACTTGCA
Organism: Dendrobium huoshanense; assembly: GCA_016618105.1. Classification (NCBI taxonomy): domain Eukaryota; kingdom Viridiplantae; phylum Streptophyta; class Magnoliopsida; order Asparagales; family Orchidaceae; genus Dendrobium; species Dendrobium huoshanense. Next base: position 28,793,828 of record CM028346.1, on the reverse strand, counting down.
AAAGATTCCTATGCGATAAATAAAATATAGGGAGATGAACAATTTAGTTTCAAAAACCAATTTAAAAGATGAAAAAGATTTTAAATCAAAAGTAGAAAAAATCTCTTTTAGGAAACAGAGATTGAAAGTAAAAAATATGAGTTTCCTTCCTTTGATTGTTTTTAGAGAAGTCAATCACAACTTACTAAAGATTTCAAGAAAAATTAGGAAGTAAAATTTTCATTTCTAAAAAAGTGGATGTGTGTGTTGATCAGAAAAAAAATACAAAACAAAATAAGTAAAATTAAAAAATCTAATAAACAATAGAAATAAAAAAATAAAAACAAAAATAAAAAAAAAATAGAGAAAAACTCAAATAAGGCTTTTATCCATTATCTCTTTCTTGGTCTGATGCTTCAGAAATCAGATCTGCCCATGAGATTTTTTGTTTTTCATTATTTCCCCAGTTTAAATTTAACTTCGCCTTACCCTTTTCTTTTGCAGGGAGAATTCTTAAATTAGGGCACTCATTTTTCATATGTCCAGATTTCCTGCATCTAAAACAAATATCGTCAGAGGAAATATTAACATCCTTACCAATTTTACCTTTTTTCACTTTTGCTTATGCTTTGGTGAGCTTTGTGATTTGCTTGACAAGCCCTTTTTATCGTCACCAACTAAGCTTCCTCTTTCCATATCTTCAGCTTTTAGAACAATCGTTTCGCCTGCATCCAAAAGTCTTTGACCCAAACCTTGCTCGTAGGCAATGAGTGAGCCAATCAAATTATCAATAGAATAATAATTCAAATCTTTTGATTCACAAATAGCAACAACTTTAACATCGAATTTTTCAAGTAAACAACGAAAAATTTTGTTAACTTTTTCAAAATTTGAAAAATCTTTTCCTAAGGCATGCAATGATGTAGTAGTTTGAATAAACCTTGTATACATGTCTAAAATCGTTTCAAAAGATTTCATTGAAAATATTTCAAAATCATGCATTAAAATATTCAACTTTAATTGTTTGATTTCATTAGAGCCTTCATATATGATGTGCAATTTATCCCAAACTTCCTTACCAGTAGTGCACATGGAAATTAACAAAAAATCATCAGAATTTAAAGCACAGAAAAAATAATTTAAAAATTTTGCATTTAATTGAGCATCCATTCGTTCATCCATATTCCATTGATTAAAAGGAATATCAGTTTTAATTCTATTAACAATACGTGATGGTGATGAATAACCAGTTAAAATCATATGCCACATACGAAAATCAATTGATTGCAAAAAAGTAGACATGCAAATTTTTCAAAAATCAAATGTAATATTTTCAAACAATGGTGGTCTAGTGATTGAATATCCTTCCGCAAAAATACGATTAGAAATATTAGCCATGGATCAAAATTCAAAAGTTTTTAAAAACTTATTTTATAAAAACGGCTCTGATACCACTTGAAAGTTCGTTGGGATGTTAAGCCCTATGAACTTAGTCCAAAAGCTAATAAAAAGAGAAGTGAATCGGTAGCAACGAAATCTAGATTCACCACAATGAAAAACAAGGTGCGGAAATTAAAATGCGGAAGCAATAATAAGAAAAGAACACACCGGATTTATAGTGGTTCGGTCAAACCTTGACCTACGTCCACTCATTGGAGGCACCCTCCAAGTATTGCACTAAAATTGTGACTCTCCTTTAGCCCCCACAGCTAGGCGGAGAAGCCCTTACAAAATCACTTCCACCTCTCCCGGTGCGGCGGAGGTGCCGAGTCCTTTGACATAAAAGAGACTTCTTCTTTGGTGAACTTACCTCGAGACAATCCTTGAATCCGATGGTACTAAGGTGTGAGTTCGCCGGAGCAACCGTGTAGAACCCCCTCCACACTCCCTTGAGTCCCCCCTTACAGGATCTTCTCCCTCTCTCAAACTCCACCCTTTCCTCTCTCCCTTTCAAGCTCTCTCTTCAAGTTTCCCCCACAAGAACGAAGTTACAATGGCTGCCAAAGACACTTACAAAGTACCATGCCAAAGCTTAAATAGAATCTCTCAAAACGAGCTCATTAATGCAAGTTGTCGACATTATCGTCCAGGCCGATAGGCATATTGTCCTGGCCGATCAGTACAAATAAGCTCATTAGCCCGGGACGATTTGAGACGATCAGAAGAAAATTGGTTACATCGTCCAGGCTGATCTCACGATCGTCCTGGCCGATTAGTTTAAAACCGATTTCAATCGTCCTGATCATAACCCTGAATACAAGCTGTCCGATGAAGATCGTCCAGGCCATCGTCCTGGCCGATCATTCGATCGTCCCGGACGATGTGATCATATCAATCAACCATTAATGCTTTCCAAAGATACCAGATCAGTTTAGGCATGATTGAGTTAGATCATCCTGGATGATAATAATATCGTCCTGGCCGATTTCCTAAAACAAAGAATTCCTAAACTGATTATGGCGGCTAATTCTTTCTGAATTTAGATTATCGTCCTGGCCGATACAAGTATCGTCCAGGCCGATCTGTTGACGGCTGCCTTAATGAGGATGCCCTAAATATGATTTCTGATTTTGGACAGATCGTCCAGGCCGATATTAATATCGTCTAGGACGATGTTACCAAAAACAGAAATCATATAGGGAGCAAGAGAATTTCTACCTAGTTATAGCTACACCAAATACAACAGACTCAAGAAAGGAAAAAGATTACAAACTAACACAGACCTAGTCTACCCAATCTTGAGCTGGTTCCAAATTGCAGTCTGATCGTGTGGACCTGAAACATTAGCACAAAAGGCAATTGCAGAGAAATAAGAAATGTTTGCTATCATCAAAATCATAAACCATTGATCTGCAACATCTATGTCTTGAGCAAGTCCCTTGAATGAGATGTTTTAAGACTGGAGTGTATCCTCCTATTTTAACCCAAATGTAACCAACTAGACACCTATGAACGGATACTTGCATAGGTATTTATGGGTGTATATTTAGTCCCCCAATTTATGTGACCCTTTGAACATTGGATGTCAAAAAGGTTAAATAAATGAAAAACTAAAAAAGAGAGCATTATTAAATACACATTTACTATCCTAATTCTTTTACATATTCTAGGTGCATGTTACCCTGAAGACTGGATGATCTTGTGGCATGTTTTATCTTTTAATATCAGCTTTTGGGTCAGATGTTGGGGTGCCCTTCCTTTCCAACTAAAAGCCTTGCTTAGTGTTGGTAGGATGGATTCTTTCATACGTCGAGCTACCTGAGAGCTTCCTACAAGAAAGCACATACATTCATGGGGATGGAAGTTGTAAATATGGAGGGACTACATCAAGCAAGCCTATTTTTGGAGAAGAAGGATGTGTATCTGTTGATTTGGCTAATTTAAATGTTAGTTCTTTGTTGAAGAGGGCAAGTTAGTGATGGGGAGCTGATTATCATTGAAGATGATTGATCATCTGATCACATCGTGAGGATGGAGGAAGCGACTACTCCCAATGTCACCATGCCAGGAGGCATGATTGGAGGATTTGAAGGTTTAGAAGATGAAGGGAATCATCTTTTTTTTCTTCTTGGAATCATGTAAGGAAGTGTTAAATTTCCTTGGTAGGGGGCGATTGTGCCTAAGTAGGTGATAGTCGTTGAGATGATTGTTAATGATGCTAAGAGGGCTATCAGAGAGGCGACTAAGGAGCATACTACTGATAAGATACTTAAGTAAGAATTGCCTTTTTCTTACTTATTATGTTTAATAATCCCATAAGTCCCCTTAGACACATTTTTTTGAGTGAACTATCGATAAATTGACAACTTTGGAATCATTGGCCAAGAGCAAGGGTGTAGGCAAGCTTGGTATTGTTGAGGGGGAGGTTGTTGTTATGACTGACACTATGAGTGAAGAGATTACCTTGTGAGAGGCGAAACAGATGTCGTATGGGGAATAAACTTGAAAGTATATAGGAGTTTAGTTTCAAAGTTAGTTATCCTAGCAAACAGTCTAAGCGTTTAGGAGAGGTTGTGTGGCTTTGACATGTCCTACATGAGTTTAATTTTTAAGCTAAATCAATTTTGAATGTTTAGTCATTAAAGGTCAAAATGGAATTTAATTGAAGTTTATCTTGTATAAGTTTGGATTTTATTATTTAGACTTTTAATGGTTGGAGTCTTTTTTTTTTTAAGAATTTATAGATTAATAATCCCAAAGTGCAAGAGTTATTAATTTATAAATTCTAAGGCTTTCAAGTGAAATATCCATCCCCTATATAGGATATATAATCATATGAAAGTCTTTGAAGATTTTTTAGAGATAGAGAAGGGACCCTTCAATCCAATACATATACCCTCAAGGTAGAGTCAAGTATGTTATATAGAGTCAGTATATTATTAGTGTTGGGTTAAGGGTTATAAATTATATACAACTATGCCTTCTATAAGTGAAGGCTAGCAAAGCATATATAACCCTTAGTTGGTTATTTAAGATTTATTAAATCCCTTAATAATATATGTGAATACTCTCCAAACATAATCAAGCACTACATAAAGAGATTAGGTGGTTTAATGTATTAAAGGCTTTAAAATATAATGCAAAAACACTCTTCAAATGGAATCAAGTGTTAAGCATTAAAGCCTAATATTTAATTAAAGTTAATTATCAAATTTATTCAATTAAAAATATATTTTAATCAAATAAATTTTGTTTTTTATGTTTAATATTTTTTAATTTCTTTTATTTTATTGAATTATTTGAAAATTTTAATGAATTATTAAATTTTTACTTAATTTAATTAATTATTTGTTTGATTTAAAAAAGTTGAGTTTTGAAAAGATTAATTTATCTTTGGAAGAATTTAATTTCTAGAATTTTAATTTTGATATTGAACACGTTATTATGAACAATATATTGTCCTAAGAGGCAAAGATATCATTCCCTAATGGGTTCAATTTACAAGATTAAAAATTTATTATGATTATCATAATCATATTCAAGCAAGAATTATATATGACCTTAAAGAGTCAAAATGATCATTCAATCAGGTATTTAACTATAATAATTTGGATAAAATATAATTATATTTATAATCAAAGCTACTATAATAATTAATATATCTTTCTAAGAAAAGAAGATATCAATCATTATTGATTATTTGAAAATGATGATAATGATCGTTGATTTTGACTTGAATTTTTCCAAAGATAATTAATTGAGTTTTGAAAAAAAAAAATTAATTATTTAAAAATTTGATTTGGGTTTCTAAATCTACTATGAGTGCAAGCTCTCATAGTTAATTACATTATAGGAAACTTAAGTCTCCTACGAACTCTCTTGATTAAAATAATAGTAAAAAATTTATCTGAAATTTTGAAGGAGTGATATCGAAGGATTGAAGTTTGAATTTCAAATGGTATTGGAACAAGATTGAATATGTTTTTCTACAGGTCAAGGGATGAAAGGTATGAGGTGTTTTGAAATTATGAAATATTTCAAAGCACCTTAACCTATCATATATGTTGGGCTTAAATTTTAGATTGAAAGAGATTTAATTTGAGTTGTCAATTTTATTAGAATGTTAGGATTGTATTCCCTAAAAGTTAAGGTCTTATAGTCTGAACCTACCTCTGAACCTAAATATAAATTGTGCACTAAAAATCAGTAGCCTGAACTTATCTAATGTAGTGTAAATCTTGACTTATACCGGCCTAGATTCAGGAGCTAGCTAACCACCTATGCTCTTAAAATCTATGATTATAGTCTCTTATATAAGAGTGGAAGGGATGTTATTTAGTTGAGTTCAAGGAGCCGGGGCCGACATCTAGAGCATATCATAATTGACCCCTTAACATATGTAAGATAAGTTGATGCTTAAAATAAAATATAATTAAATTTTAGACTCATTTTAATTTATTTCTAATGCAATGAATGCTAGTTGGTCTTTGAATGCATAATTCATAATGAAGTAACTTTAAAATTAGGCTTAAAAATAGATTTTGTCCTAGGGATTGCATAACTTCTCCCTAACAGGACTGCACCATAATAGGTCAGATGGTCTACATGAACCCACAGATAGGGAGGTGCCTAACAAGGAAGAAAAGATATCATATGAATGCATGAAAAACCCTCAATAAGCTCGAGTTTACTTCTTAAAATGTTAGAATTTCTATGTAAGCTTACATTTTTTAATTTAATTAAACTAGAAAATGTTTTAATCATACCCTCATGAGCATCCGATCAAATTACAGGCTAAATCAAAATCGACATGCAATCGAATAAAATTAGAAAAGTATGTCATTTCTACTATAAAATCAATTAAGTAAAGTAATTAAATTTAATATTTAAATTGAAAAGTCTATGTGTCAAGTGTCACTTAATATTACATTTCAGGGTTTGCATAAAAATTAAAGTGACCGAGTACCACTACAATAGCCTAGATTATACTCCTAAGACACAAGTAACTTTGAGAGTGGGATTCTTCTTGATCTTCACTTTTTCATGCTTCTACAGTCTCCTTAGATTTGTTGGGTCTGAATATCCAACTAAAAAGAAACTTTCCCCCAAAGGGGGTGTTATTTTTTCTCTTTAGATATTTTGGAACAATACAAATTTAAATCTCTAAATGGATTGGAACTCTCCCCTAGGGGGATGTTCTTAATTAGATTTTTATCCCATCTCAAATTATCACTTTTATAACACTTGATTACAACTCGAATTACATCAAATAATATTTGAAAATTAAAAGAAAAAAATTAGACTCAAACCACCTGCATAATTATCCAAAATAATTACATCAAATTCAACATCTCAAGCAGTTATATATATATATATATATATATATATATATATATATATATATATATATATATATATATATATATATATATATATATATATATATATATATATATATATATATATATATATATATATATATATATATATATATATATAATATTTTAAAGTACTCAAATCTTATTTACACTTGGCCATACTCTTTTTAATTTAAAGTGGGACTTTACATTTATATCACCTACAAAAAATTTGTTAGTTTTAAAGCTTAATTTTTTGCCACTTTATTGTATAGCCCTATACGAGCTTGAACACCTATATAAGATTATGTTAGCATTTAAATCATTCCCAATCTACGATTAATTTAACGCACATCACATCAATATATAGATTGCATAGAATTTAATTAAACAACCACATCAATAAGTTGTAGCAATCAGTATATAGTGAAAACTCAAAAAACAGACACATAATAGCAAAAAAGAGTAAAACATCAGCCTAGCCTAAAAATAGAGTTAATTGTCCTAGCAAATAATGTAAAGTATATGAGGTAGGCTGAGTGGTTTGGATATGTCCTATATAGGATAGTTCGTTAAAGTTATTCGATGTTCTAGTTAGTTGAAAGGCTTAACGAGAAGTTTAGTTCGAGTTTAAATATTGATGATTTAAAATTAATTTTAAGATATATTTTTAAATATTAGATGGCTACCACCTTTATTGTTCATTGGGGCCATAAAATTTATTTCATCTTCCTTGAGGCTAAGTTAATAACCTCGTAGGCCCTAGTTACCCAACAATAAATGATATAATTAAGTGAATTTAATTGGTTAAAGTTTAAAGGTTAATAAATTCTAATTAGCATGATTGGTTCATGATTTAATGTTGGATTAAATTTTTCTAGAATTTTAAATTAAATAGTGAAAATTTGGAATTATTTGAATTATTTAAATGCGTTAATTAAAGGGGTCAAAATTTCACTTTTTGATTAAGTTTTATTTCTAAAATTTTAATATTTTTGTTAAAAACTCAACTTTAATATGAGTAATTAGACATTAAATTTGTTGGAATTAATTTTTTTTTATATTTAGTTATGAATTTTTGAAGTTTGAGTTGAAATTTTAACATAAGGTTAACAGAAAAGTTAACTTTTTAATTTTGAATTATTTTTTGTGGTTTAATATTTTTAATTAATATTAGACCCAAAATGGAGTCTAATGCCTTTAAGTATGATCAATTAGGAATTTTTTGGAATTAGTTATGATTTGTTAAAGTTTGGATATTTATTTAAATTTTAAAATTATTTAATTAGAAGAGTTTTAATGATTTAAATCAAAATGAACTCTAAACTTATTGAAATCACCTCCAAAGGTCAAAAATAATCTAAGAAGGTGTTCTTAAGTTAATTTTTTTAATTATTAAGTAATTAAATTTATTAAATTTTAATTTTTTAAAATTAAATTAAACTTAAAATTGAATTCTAGTGAAGGGGCTTTTAATTTTCCTTGATTAAGAATTGAATTTTGGTCAATTTAATATAATATTCATAATTTTTGGATTTTAATTTGATTTTTATAATTTTTAGAAGTTTTAATGATTAATTAAGGGTTTGATTTTAAATTAATTAATTAATTAGATTAATGATTTTTAAAATTTATTGGGAATTTTCTTAAGGCATAATATGTTTAAATGGTTAAAGTTTCGTGCCTATTGGACATATATTTTAATTTCTAAAATTTTCCCAAGTTTTCTAAATAAGACCTTCATTTTTGTCCTTAAGATGTCACTAAGTTGAATGGGCTTAAATCAATATCACTAACCCTTAGACATAAAAAAATGCAATCATATAATCACAATGAAATCCTAGATCTATGAGAGCCTGGGCTAAGTGCAAGTGTATTCATATACATAGAGAAAATAAAAGATAATATAAATAATTAACAATCTTGATCAATGAACAATTGAGATACAATTGCTCACTAATCTTTTCCCATTAAACTCATTCAATCTTGTATTTTTTTAAGGGTAACCAATTAATAATTATAATTTTGATTGCTCATTGATTAATTTTCTAATTATATGAGCTATTTTTAATATTAATGCCTTAGGATTGCACATGCACCTAATTTTAGGCTTCTTGATTGATGTGATGTGTGATGCACTTTACGCATATTTATTTTAAGGTTTAGTAGAGCATTAATTTAAAACCTACTTAACCTAGTGACGTTTAAGGACAATAATTAAGGACTTATCTTAAAAATTTAAAAAAAAATTTAGAAAATCAAATGTACATCCATTTGGGATGAAATTTGAAATACTTAAACTTAGTGACATCACCTATCTTAGGGTAAATTCTCATTGATTTTAAAAATAATTCAATTAATTATTTAATTAACTCAAAATTAATTTATTAAATAAACTTGAAACTTTAAAATATTATAATAAATTCAAATTAAATCTAAAAACTATAAATAATATATTACAATTGCTAGAATTAAATCCTTAACTCAAGAAAATTAAAGGCCCCTTGACTAGACTTCGAATTTAAGTTTAGTTTAATTTTAAAGAAAAATTAATAATTAATTAATTAAAAATAATAAAAAATTCAAAAAAAAAAAAAATCTAAAACTTGATAACACTCCCTTGGGTCATTCCTGACATTTGTGAGTGATTTGAAGAAGTTTTGTTTCAATTTGGATAAAAATCATTAAAATCCTTTTAATTAATCAATTTAAAATTTTAATTAAATACTAAACTTTTAAAAATTCATAACTAATTTTAAAAAAATCCATATTGAACAAAATTAAAGGCATTAGACTTCATTTAAGGTCCAGTATTTATTAAAAAATATCAAACCCCTAGAAATCTCTCATATTTAAAAAATCAACTTTTTAGTTAACTCTAGTTCAAATTTAAGTCAAAACTTTAAAAATTTATAACTTAATCTTAAAAAAATCTAATTCTAGCAAAGTTAGTGTCTAATTACTCACCTTAAGGTCTAGTATTTAGAAAAAATTATCAAAATTCTATATTTTAATTCAAATAAAAAAGTCAAAAATCTGACCTCTTAATTTTATATATTAAATAATTCCAAAAAATCCTAAAATTCAATATTTGATCTTAAATTCCAAAAATGTTCAAACTCAATCTTTAAAACTAGTAATAAATCAATCTTAATTAAAAATTATCAACTCTTAAGCTTCAATTATTTAAATCAATTAATTAAGTTTGATTACTAATATGTAACCCGGGCCTACAAGACTATTAACTTAGCATCAAGAAAGACAAAATAAACTTTATGACTCTGGTGTAAACAAAGATATTTATCAATTGAAATTTAAAATACATTATAAAACTAAAATTAAAATATTAATACTTAAATTTAAACTAAAATCTCTTAAGCCTTTCAACCAATCAAAACACTATATAATTTTAACAAATTATCTAACATAGGGCATATCTAAGCCACACAGCTTTATGCACACACTTTAGATGGTTTGACAGGGCAAATAACTCTTATTTTAGGCTAGGCGGGTGTTTACTTGTTTATTGTTATATGCCAGATTTTCACTACATGTTGGTTGTTATAATAAATAGATGTGATTATTTATTTATTTATGCAATCTCTGAATTGATTTGATGAGTATTAAATTACCCCTATGTTAGGAATGATTTGGATGCTTACATAATCTTCTACAGGATGTCATGCTCGTGCATTGATAAATCAAAGGGGGGGGGGGGGATTAAGCTTTAAATTAATAAATTTTATGCATGTGCTAAAGTAAGCTAAGCCCCACAATTAAAATTAAAGGAGCATGACCAAGCATGGATATGATTTAAATTTAAGATAATTCAATATATTTAACTACTTCAGATTTATGGACGATTTCAATATCAATTGCTTATGATAACTTTGCGGATTATATTTAAGTCTATACTTTTAATTTAATGTATATATAATTTAATTGTAATTAATTTGTAATGTGAAAGTAATTTTTAAGATGAGAGGTTACATATCCAACTTGGAATCCAAAGAGGAGGGAACATCTCTTATGGGAGAGCTCTCTCTATCTGAAGATCCAAGTTTTGATGATTTTAAAATTTCAAAGAAAAAAGAAAACACCCATTATAGGAGTTTTTTTCATTTGAATATATAGACCCAATGAATCCAAGGAGCCCGCAAAAGAAAAAAATTTCTGAAGATAGAGAGATATCCCACTCAAAGTCACTTGTGTAAGTTTTAGGAGTAGAATTCAGGTTGTTAGTGGTACTTGTCCACTTTTAAATTCTGCAGACCCTCAGTTATAACATTAAGTGGGATTTGTGACATAGACATTGCATTTGATTTAATAATTGATTTAGTTTATTTATATTGATTGCATAGTAAAAAATTACATATTTTCAATCTTCTTTTATTGCACGCCACTTTTACTTTATTCTGGATTCGATCCAAGGCTCGTGAGGGCATGTTAAAACTATTTCTACTCCAAGCTAATTAAAATTTTTAAGCTCGCATAAAAACTCTAACAACTTTAGAAGTAATATTAGGATCACTGAGAGTTCTCCTGCATACATCTTAATAGTTTCTTTTTCTTTATAAGGCACCTTCCCACTTGCGAGTTCTAGCAGACCGCTTAACTTATTAGGGTGCAGTTCTATCAAGGGAATTTTAATCAATATTTAGGAAATAAACGATTTTTAAGCCTTTTTAAAAAATTACTTTATATTCAATTTATGCATTCAAAGAGTTAATTAGTATGCATTGCATTAGAAATAAATTAAAAATAGTCAAAATTTTAATTATATTTTACTTTCAAGCTTCAAATCACCTACATGTGTTAAGGGACCACTTAGGATACTCTCTAGACATCAACCCCAATTTCTCAAAACTTAATTAGGATGCTGCCAATCTTTCATGAAATACCATACACACTAATTTTAAGTGCTTAGGTGGTTAGATGGCTCCCCAATCCAGGTTGGAGTAAGTCCAAGTTTTGCACTATATCAGCTAGATTTGGACTACTATTATTCAATGCCTAAAATAGACTTAGGATACAGGGTAGACAAAAAATCTTAAGTCCCCAAATTTTGGGAATATAATCCCACCATTCTAATAAATAAATAACTCTAATTAATTTTTTCTTCAAATCAAATTTAAATCCCAACACATAAGGTAGGTTGGGGCATTTTCTAAATGATTTCATAATCCCAAAATGCCTCTTATTTCTCCTCCTTTGATCTCTAGAATTAACTGTTCAAATTTGATCTAATCCCGATTGAAAATTCAAACCTCACTTCCTTTGATAACAATACTTAAGAAATCTCAAGATAAAATTGATGTCATTATTTTAATCGAGAGTTTTGAATTGATAGAACACTATAATGCACCAACACTTTAATCTATATGAAGAATATATATAAAAGTTCAATTATACATATACTTATCTCATATTAATAGAAAATTTCTAAACTAAGCCTCAAACCTTTCTCTCTTACTACTACAAATCATTTCCTATAGCTCTAATCCTTCCAACCCATAGCTTTGATACCACCCTGGGAAACCCTATGATCTAATGGAAGGATTAAATCCTATGATTTAATAGCTCAACCACTAATAGAGATAATTAGAGCTACTATAATTCAATTTATAAATAATAGATCATATTTCATTATATATATCTAATTTACCACTCTTCTTTGCATCAAAATAATAAAAATAATAGATTACAAAATAATACCTTCCTACTATATACCATATCTACTCTATTAGGCCCTTCCCCTTTCCTGAATTATTAAAAATAATAGAGTGAGCACAACTAGCCCTAGAGACTTCTTACCATAACCTATCACAACTATCAATATTCAAATTAGAATATTAAATTGCAACATAGTTTAAAAGGGTGATAACTTATAAAGAATAAATAAAGTATTAAAATAAATAAATTTCTAGAGTTTCAATGTATGTTTTTTTTCAAGATTATCTTACTTGTAAGCCACTTTCATAGATATTTTTAGATAGATCATAAAGTAATTTCCATTGAAGATTCACTTGAAATTAGCCTTCACCAGTTATCACGGTTCATACAAAAAAATTAGGAATATATAACATTCAATTCAAAATATTAATTGCACTTAATTCATTAATATAATTGCAATGAAATTGATATAATGTACATGTCACATTGTCTGCTTATAACTTCACTTCTACTTAAGCATCCCTTTAATCTCCCATATTAGCTTAGAGTAAGTGGGGACAAAATCAAAATAGAATAGTGCAAAAAAACCTCTTTCACTTGCTTTTAACAAGTGAGATCAAAATCTTTCTCACTTTCACACGAGGTAGATGAGGCCATAACAGAATATATAAGGCTCTTATAATATATCAGATAGTGCACTTTCATGTACTAAAACATCTCTCATGCTATGTCATAGAATTATGAATGCAACAATATCTAAACTATGATTTTAATACATGCAATATTTAAATGATATATGAATTTTCATAATTACTAGTAAAAGCCACAATCCACACAAAATATGATACTCATTAAAATTTTCCCTTTTTGTTTATTAACTTTAAAATGATATTTATAGAAATATTTTAAGACTTTCATATAACTATTGCAATTGCTAGAAAAATTTCAATCAAATCATATGCTTAGAAATTTGCATAGAAAAATCAATCAATGAAAATTTAATTTTTCATAATCAAAATATTCAAAATAAAATGTACAATGACATATTAAAAATTACATGATAAAAGCTTCATAAAACTTGAGAAAATTATATTTTTACCCTTAACTTTTTATAAAACTACTAGAGTTAAAATAAAAAATAAGGGTTCAAAAGTCTACCTCATGACCTATGAAATTCCTAATTGGCTTGACAGACAAAACCTGAGCTTTAGCCACAAAAACCTCCCCCTTCCTTTCTCTTATCTTCTCCTCTGCTCTTCTCTGACAATGGTTTGGGGTGAGGGGGCTTAACAAATGATTTTAGATATTTTAAAAACCATTAATTTAGCCTAGCGTTGTGATACTAGCTCCTTGATCAATGTTATAGTGTTGAACTGAATCTTCTAGATTCCCCAGGAATCTTTCCAATTAAAGAGCAAGACACCATCCAACACCATAGAGCACATTCAAATTTGATTTAACACTAGAGAGCTCAACACTATGGTGATTTTGGAGTAAAATTAAATTAATACAATTTGCTTCGCAATCCAACTCTTGGTTCACTGAAGGTCTCCGTAAACATTCTAGGACTGATAATTACAATTTAGATCAAATCCAAATAAGGATTTAATTTGATTAAGCTCAATTACATAAATTTTGGAACAACATATATTATATAAGGTATTAATAAGAGTCCAACCAAATTTGAGGTGGTTTGGAGTAGGTTTGAGAGCAAATCAAAGTTCCATTGGGCAGATCCTAAAGTCATGAGCCACCTAGCATAGGTCCTATGGTTAAGGGTATTTTAGATATTTTTGGAATTTTTAAAGTTTGATTTAAGGTTGACCTAAGATTAATCTTGGGTTTCCACTACTTATCTAAATTAACTAGAAAGTTTCCTAAGGTTCTTGGGTGGCTTATAGGCATGTTCAGGGTCAATTGGGCCATGTATAGTCTGGTTAAACCTAAGGGCCTACCTAAGGCTCCCTTTAGTTTTGGGTTTTGGGATATAGCTTCAATGCATTACAAATGGCCTTATAAAAGGTTCAGAAGATTCTTAATGGAATTAGGATGGTCTAGAGTAGAATCCTAAGGGTGTTGGATGCCATTTGAGTTAAACTAGGGTTAACCTAGCCTATGGATTTCAAGGGTCCTATAAGGAACGTTATACACAAAGGAAGAGATCATAATAACCATGGCTAAGCATATGAGGTTATAGTCATTCTCATTAAAAAATGATTTCAACAAGGACCATTGAAGCCCATTAGCCCTAATAGCTTGAGTCAGTCCACATAAAATTATAATTAAATCTTCAAATTCTAAAAAATTATCATAGTCTTGTAATATTCTATTTTTCAAATGTTGATGATACTAAGATGACCGTCATGTAGACACATAAGAGAATAAACCATTAATTGAACCTAACATCCAAAGAGTATTATAATTTTTTATTTGGATGTACTGTATAATCAACTATAATCAAAATTTCTAAAATCAATCAGGCTATTCAATCATTGATCGTATTGTTTGAGCTTGCTTGGTTTAAAAATTATAGATAAATATATTTTATTAAGATTACAAGATATTAAATTTAATGGAATTGGTGAGAGACGCATGATAAAATATTAATTATATATATGCTTGGTTATCTCAATCAAATCATCAAGATCAATCAATATTATTTTAGCTTATTTAAAATTTGAACTAATCATAATATATTATTTATAACATATTAATATCATTTAGGGTTGCTTCTCTTAGTCCCTAGAGGAGATTGAAAGGGTGAGATTTGCATGAGAAAAAATATTGCTAGGCATTCAATATAAACCATGGATTTTACTCAAGGGGTACAAGCCATAAATGAAGCATGATGTTACATGGGATGGCCTACTGTTGCATTGGGCTAGTGAGCATTAACAAAAGACAGGTAGAATCACTTATGCCAATCACCTTATTCTGAAAGAGGGGTCTATCGCAAAGCATTTTTACGATTCCATCATTTTTGTTGCTCAATAACAATGTATAGTAAGTTTTATATTATGTCATATACAATGAAATATATCTTATCATTGTTGACACTCTTCTTACTTAAATATGTTCAACATAATGTAAGAGGCAATGCATTCTTGTAAAAATTTAAATATTCTAAAGGATACTTAAAATGAAAGGCAAGAATAATTGCATCAATCTTCATCTTGTGCAACTCCCATGGCTATATGTCATTTAATTAAAGCATACTATTCATTGATTCTTGAAATTAAATATTAACATAATATGTTATAATATCTTGATAATATAGGATAAATATGATAGAGTTGTGATCTTGTAATATGGGCATGATGCAAAACATACTATAAATTTGATCCATAAACATGATTGGAAGTTACAAAGAGTGATTGACTAATGGCTAGGTATATGACTTTGATAGTTATGCTAAAAAATGCATATTATTGGTTCCTCTCAACATCTTCGAGAGCTGGAGGGAGACAATTTAGTAGGCAACTATTCAAAAGAGAGGAAGTGGATGAGATTATATAATTCACACTAAAAGGATTATAACAAGGTGCTTTAGGTTGTGCAACCAATGCAGTTTTGGAAGAGATAGAGGACGAAAAGGGAAATGATGAGGAGAAGAAAGAGGAGAAGGAAGATGAGGAGGATGAAGTTGATTAGATATTGTATTTGCTATTTATTTTTTCATTTGTATAATAATATAATTAATTTTTATATTAAGTCAATGCCTAGTTTTATATTTTCATTAGTTTATTATGGAGAATATCACATTTTAATTATTGTCAACGTGTTTTATGAATATCATATGTTTTAAATATTGATTGCAAATTGGATTGTTATTTTTCTCATGTTGAATGCATATAGGTTATATGTAATTTCATGAATGTTATTTTTATAATTGATAATAAGATGAATATATTATATATGTTGATTGTAGATTAGTTGTAATTAGGCATTGGATTGTCGGCTATGTACTATTAATGATTATATTTACAACCAACATTGGTCACAAGTAGCCAAATAAGCTTCAGGTTAGAGATAACTCATGATCACTAATCGACCACTAAGAGAAACCATTGCAATGTTGTATGCAAAACATGTGATCGGCTGCAAGCATTCGCTAATTGACTTTGCAGCCGCACATATTTTGACCACCAAAATAATCATGCTGATGGCCACAAATATCCACTAACAATCATAAAATAACCATTTTGCAACCATTCAACTAATCACATAACAAAAACATTCATATATATAACGCTTAAATACACAACTCAACTTGGTTGTTGGTTGTGAGCTTTGGCTACTAATCAAGAAGTCTTAGATTCGAGGCTTACATACATAATGTATGAATAAATTTGTCTTAATTGATATAATTGACTCGAGCCTATTAAGTCTTAAACATGGGACTGATCAGCTAATAACAAATAAAAATTGAAAAATACTAAATAGTAATTATTTATAAGTGGAGTGGCTTCTCTCGGGGTTAGGAGAAACTGGTGTCAAGAGCTTTCTTGGATCATGGGCCCCTACTTCTTGGATTGTGCCCATGTGCAATCACTCTTCTTACTTCTAGGGTAGGTCGCGTTGACTGAGCTGTTCCAAAATCCCAAGAAGTATCACTGTATATTATCCAATGCCAATAACGATCTGCTAATTGCTGCTTAGCGTGCCAGAGAGAATGTTCTTACAGCGTCTTGTGCTCTAACACACCATCATTTCTTATCTCTGACAGATGACTCTGATCAGCAAGAAATTATTCTGTGCGGAAATCATATACAGAATACCGAGTAGTACCGAGCAGTATAGAGCTTCGATACAGAATAAAAAGGTGACGTGACGCATTCTGATTGGCCTACGGATGAGTGTCCACACAGAATAATTAATATAAGATAATTACGTTTGATTGTAACAGGACAAAACCCTTTATAACTCATGATCTATTATTTCAAATCATGGTGCTGGTCTATGGTAATGGAGTTGGCCGACTTCAATAAAGGATGCTTAATAATTCATGCATCTTGTCATCTAGAAAGCTTGTAGATAAATTAACCGTTTTATTAATATCCTTCGTTAGTAGATGGAAGAGATCACTGCATGATTCTACACAATAAATGAGCTAGGATAAAAGAGCCATGCATTATACACGCTATTTTAAATCAATTAAGGGTGCTTATTGGTGCAACATTTTGCTGTTGGAGGGTAAAATATTTAATTACTTCAATTATGCCTGGTTAGTCCATCATTTAGGCTTCATTTAAGACAGCTTTTTTATCGCACTGCTTTTCAGATCGCAATTACAATTTTTGTTTGCTCTCTGCTTAGTAAAAAGTTGCTTTCTACAATAGTTTTAAAAAAATTAATTTCTCTACCGTAGTTTTACAAAACAGTAAGAAAATCATCCCAAACAAAACCTTAATCTTTTCAATGAAATCAGAAATGCCATTTCACAAGAAATGACTTTTTTTTTTTTTGTGGGAATGGGGGTATCCACCCGCTGCTACTCCAAAGGTAGCACTTGACGGCGTAAATAATCCATCGGCGGAACCTAGCGATGCCGCCCACCGGCATCGACTCACACTTGCTTTGCCCCACTGAAGAGGCGAGGCCGTACACAGGAAATGACAACTTCAATGTTTATTGGTGCAGACCTATTACATTTAGTTGTCCAGTTTCTTTCTTAAATTTAATTTTCTAGGCACCATTTTAAATCATATTATAAACTTTTATATAGAATAATTTTATGACTCGTCAGCTGTTTTTCTTCAAAAAAAAAAAAAAAAAAAAAAGAAAGATAAATGCTATGCTAAAAAATTATCTCAAAATTCATGTCATATCATCTTTTAATTAGACGAATTAATAAAAATCTCGCCAAACAAATGTATATGAAAACCTCCCTATAACTTATTTCTGTAGATTCTTCTAAGAGCATTGCAATAACATAAAATTCATTCATTCACCCATAATACAAAGTATTAAATCATGCTCCAGAGCTGAAAAATCTAAGATATTACTCATACCCGGTGAAGTATCAGAAGGCAAGCAAAACTAGTTCAAACAGCCCGCACGTTGGACAATCACTACACACAGTGCACTTGTTAGGCCATTTCCGACGAAAAAACTCAATTTTCACTCCAAATCGTATTAATATTCTAAAATGTAGTTACTCATTTCCAAGAGAACTCGATTTATTAATAGCAAATTCATACTTTTCCAAACCTAATTTTCGGATTTAAAAAAAAATATATGTGAACAATGCGACGCCAACGTCAATATTGACATCGCACTGTTCATCCTCCTATGTATAAACCTGCGAAAAAAAGAGTGTTAGGCCTTGGCTGGAGACGCTCTTACACTAATATTTGCAGCTGTTGGTCGCACCTATATTGCCTAGCTTGCAAATCAGCAGTCCTGCTCAGCCTAATTCTTCAGTAAAATATATCATAGAAAGATGTCTCAGTTGCAGTCAATGCAAGCTGGCTTGATTCAATCATAATCACTTGAGTCCACGGTTAAAAAAAAAAAATTGTACATAAACATATCTTCACACAATCTCGCCAGGAAAATATGGCGTGGTGTTGTTTTTATTAATCTTATTGAATTCAATCCTTATCACCGCTGCTCTATATACCAAAAGCAAGACAAATAGATATATATATAGGAAAACAAGAACAAAGGATATTTAGAGATCGAAGAGAAACTGAAGACTACACCCACCATCTAAAATGCTTCAAATCCAGATTGATCCATAGAGCTCCAATCTCCAACCACAAGTTCTTGAAAATGATGATTAGATCCAATTTCTTGCTGTACCCGCGTAGAGGCCACGGCGAGATTCTGCTCCTGCGCCGGCCACGGCATATTCGGATAGACCGAACCCCAATTCATGGAAAACACATCTCCGCCGTTCATCTCCGGCAACATCGAAGATGAGTACTCCAAGCGAGGAAACACCACAGACTCCTCCATCCCACAATTGCTCGTCATAAATCCCAGATTGCCTTCATCTGCTTGACTAACAGTCTGGCAGTTCATATCAGTTGATGGTGTTGACGACGATGACAACTCGGCTGTCACGGATCCAATAAATCCAAATGAATCGTCAATCTCTACAGGCAATTTATCAGGCACCTGGTTTAAGTACCTAGCATACATAACTGCCATATCTATATTCGAACCGCCGGAATCCGAACTCGGGTAATAAGTATCGAACATGTCATCGAGTGCTTGGTCAGGGCGAAGCCCGGAGTCCAGTACCCGGGTGGTATCAATCCGTAGGCTGCTGCTTGATGATGTGGAGGAGGTTATTGAATCGGAGGAAAGTCGAGCCGATTTACCACGGCGGTTTTTGCGGCAACCGCCTCCGACGGGGACGTTGCGGAGTGAGCCGCCTTTGGTCCAGTACCTTCGACAGCCCTTGCAGAAGTACCGGGGCTGGGTGAGACTGTAGTTGTTGTAATAGCAGAATTTGGTGTTTGAGGAATCACAGCGAGGGCAATTCGGGGCTATCTCTACTGACGGTTTCCATCTCCGGTGATCGACCGGCACCGATCTCGTCGCGTAGGATAACATCCGGTGATCTTCCGGTGAGAACATCGCGAGGTGGAGAGAGAGAGCGAGAGAGAGAGCGAGAGAGGATAGATAGCAGCACTTGGTGGGCAAGCGGGGATGTGAGGCTTTAAATTTGAGAGACCCTGGTCCGGGTTTGCTTCGGCATGTGACGCGCACGTGGGAGGTACATTTGAACCGTAGGAGGCGGAGGGCGGAGGCTGGGCCGGAAGGAGATGGGTTGGATGGAGGGGTCGGGCGGGCCGAGTAAGGAGAGATCACGGTGGAAGTGGATTTACGTGAATGCCCCTTGGGTGTGACAGCGAGGGAGCGCGGGGTGGTACAAGGTGGGCCAGGATCAGACGGCGATGGAGAGGTGTGATCACGTGAGAGAGTGCTAGAAGAAGAACGGGTTGGGAGGGTCTTTTTGGGGGATGGCGATGGAATTGGAAGAGTGAAGTGGACCGGCAGGACCACTTGAAAGAGGGGGAGGTGTAATTGGGTAAAATAAAGAGGATAAGAAGGACCTTTTCGGAACTTACTCTGGGAGTTTGAAAATAGTTTAGCTTCTTCCATTGATGATTAGCACACGAGCGGAAGTGATCGTCACGGCAGTGGCGGTCAGAGAAGCAGCGGGGATGGGATCGCCGTGTATTTTTTTTTTTTTAAATTACGAGTAATGAGCAAAAATTAAACTATGGTTACACATGCTCTATCCAAAGAGGCAGTATCAAGTAGAATTGCTACTGTTGTTGTCGGAAGTATATGCGCTGTAGTCCTATCGAGCCTGATTTCTCATAGCCCAAAGCCTGTAAAAGAAAAAAAAAAAAATTCAATGTGGACATCGGACGTCGTCTCGAAATTCCGGTCAACCAAAACGTGTTATATTATTTTTTTTGCTCGGTATCAGTGCTGGGTATCACTGTATACCAGGTGACGTAGCGCGTAGTGGTTGGCCTCTGAACCGTCCAGTGCCAGGATAATTTCACGTAAAAGAAATGGGAGGGAAACCTAAAATAAAGAAAAGTCAGAGCAGTATTCAGGAAGCGGAAATGAGATGATTCTGATTTTATTTGGAATCACTTTTTACTACTATTTTTTTACTGTTTTAAATAATTTGTTTTACTAAAAAAATTCATGAAAAACAGTAAAAAATTATCCCAAATGAAGACGCAATCTCCAAAATATTAGACATTAAAAATTATGCCATATCATAAATTCAGATTTATACTTAATTTGTGATAAGTTTATACCACAAATTTTTTCTTCCTATTTTTAATAGATATTTTTACGTAAAAATAGCTTATAAAGCAATAAGAAAACAATCACAAACGAAACCTTAATGATTCACCTAGAAGGAGAGAGCCATTAACCCCATAGAAAAGCAAAATACCTCTAAAAAAAGAACTTCTAAGTAACTTTAGCCTATCCACATGAGATAGACAAGAAGTATGAGAAAGATTTCAAAAGTCTCAAGAAAATTGTCATGACAAGTAATTTGAAATTTATGTTCTATAACCAAATTCTTATGTATTGAAAAATGATTTCACCTCATTGGGCAAAACTTCTTTAATTTTTCAGCATCATGGTAGATAAGTCATAAGAGATTTTACTTTGATTGCCAGTCTCAAGGTAGAGTGGTAAGAATTTGAATGCCACAAATTATTTCTAACTCACCAATGAACATAGACCAATATTAAATATAGATAAGAAGGTACAATCTTTCACTAATTTCATGAGTATGGAGGTTAGAAGCTTGTGGTACTTGTTGAAGAGTAGGATCAATAAAAAAAAAGGAACTTCCATAGGGAAGTAATTTTTGAACCAGTAGAAAGGGTATAGAGCATCCAAAAAATAGTGTTTATGTGTTTCAAGGATAGATCTACAAAGCTTGCACATAATTCCAATAGACAAGCATTTGTTGAAAATATTATCCACAATTTTTAAACCTATTCATAGAAAAAGGAAAAATTTAACGACTATTTTTTAAACCACATAATAACTAACTCATTCACATAAAGAAGATTATAGGATACAGTAAATTTAACACCGGAGTTTGAAAAACTATATATCAAGCTCCACAGTATTTTATCACATCTTAAACAGACTTAAATAAATCACTACATTTAAAATAGCATTATACCTATTGCATTAAAATCCATAAGGAGATGAGAAAGGGCAAATTTCCCTTCAAGAAAAAAGGTATTTAGAAAGGACCCACTTCTCTTCATGAATGAAGATATTTAAGATTTAAGATCATAATATAATTTAGGCCCATAATATATGTTAGATATTTTGCATTAAGCCTTTGATTATGAAACATAACGATAGAGTTGTATTTGTCAATTCTATAAATCAATCACTGTCTCATGAAAAATAAGTACATTGGAGTTTTTACCAAAAGACAAGACATTTACCAAAATTTTATCCTATACATTGCAATATCTTTTAGTTCACAAATTACAAAGAAAGTTGGTGGAATTCAGGATCTACCACACATCTTTCATCTTAGAGAATTTATTAAGAGTGAAGATATAAGTTAATTGTATGCCACCTGGATCTTTAGGGTGAGCAGTGTGATACCAATAGATTAAATATGTTTTCTTTTATTCACTATGATCATAAGAACATATACACATAATGGATGTTTTTTTCTGTAATATACATATGGGAAGAACAAGAAGGGGATGTGCATATGTGTTGTATACTCTATGATAAAGAGAACATGTGAGGCTATATAGGTAAAAAATTTCTATTATTTATTAATAAAATACATCAACTCAAAAGAATATGGTTCAATGTTTAAGAAATAAAATAAATTGTCTAAATTAGTTGTAGTACAAATAATCAGATAAATTTATTATATTGTTTATTTACATTCTCAAATAGGTTGTGACCACTTAAACGGGAATTGCTAATGAAAGATATGAAATTGTGGGATTAATAATAGGTACTTATGGATGTCAATATATTCTACACCGAATAGCTACTCAAGCTAAAGGTATTAAATTATGTATGTTTTGAATTATTATGTATGTGTGTGTGTATGCAATAATATTTGCTAAGTAGGTGATGAGCCAAGCAATCAATTTATATCAACTAGTTTAAATTTTGATATATTAAATTGACTTTTTTTTCAGTAATATTATATCATGACGAATTGAATTCCCAAAGATTTGGTTTACTTTAAAACTTTATTTAAATTTTTTCATAATATCATATCATGTCACCGTGAATTGACCACTCTCACAGACTAGAGACTTATGCTTTGTTTGGGACGGCTTTCTTCTTGCTTTATAAAACAGCTTTCCAGTACAAAAATTTCTTTGAATTTTAAATTTTTGTACTAAAAAGCCGTTTTAAAAAGCAGTATGAAAGTTGTCCCAAATGAAGCCTTAATAAACTAATCAAGCTTATATATTTTAATTTCATGAGCAATGGTGCTCATCAAAATTGATCCCTCATCTTCAACACTGAGTCAATCCAAGCCCTTTCTAAAATTTCTTCAAATTGGGTTGGATTATTGGGTTGATTGATATCCAAAATTGGTATTCATATCAATGGTATTTGGAGCTTGTTTGTTGTGATCATAGGTGGTTAGCCTTCTTCTTAACCACTAATATAAGTAAAAAAATTCATTAGGCAAATTAGCATTTTTTAAAAAAATAATATTGATCATATAATATGATTGACATCATATCATGCATATGATTAGTTTAATTTTGAAAAATATAACTAATTTAAATTTATCCTATCTCAAATATCAAACTAGGGCATATCATATGGTATGATTTGTATTGTATAATTCCATATGACATTATTTATTTAAATTATTTTTTATTAAGTAGTTCTTTTAGCTTAGAAGTCTCATGTATGTGTGTTTGTGTTGTCTTCCAGCTTTTAAAATTGAACACATATAAATAAGAATCAATAGAAAAAAATAAATAAATTTTCTTACCCTTATAGCTCCACACTTGATTTACTCTAACTAGACTAATTTTATTAGCTTTATGGAGTTTTTAATTGCTTTGTTCACTTGTTTGATTTACTAACTTGAGCTATGAATGTCTTTCGAGTCTTGTATATCTTTCTTAGTGTGTACATAACATTTTATTTGTTCTTCAATTGTGTAGATACAATGTTAGTGTCAAAAACTTGTAATCATCATTTTGTAATCATATTGTATTTTGCAAACATAAAAAATATTATAATAATTGTTAGGGTCATGGAGTTCACATATACATCTCTCTCTGTTTTTCTCTATATTAAATCACCAAAAACTACCCAAGCTTCCAATGCAAGGTCTTGAGAATAAACATGCATGTTTATTTCAATGAGCATAAAATTAATAGCTATCAATATGAATAATGATCAATCACTAATAATACAAATCAGTATGACCAGTAAGTGAAAAAGCTTAGAAATCACTACACTGAAATTCATAAATTAACATCATATATTGAAAAAATAAATATATTAGGATAATCAATATAGCATCAAATACATCACTATCAATTATCTACTGTATACTATATATTGTATATAAATCACAAATACTTCTATCACTATTATCAGTCCTACAATCACAAGTAAATACTACATTGATATGCTCAATCACCACCATTTATATAAGTGTATTTATCATATCATTAATATATGCAAATTTGTGTGTATCAATCTCCATATGCTTTTATGCATGCATGTCAATGTAAGCATCAATATTGATACGTCATCTCAAAATTATCTTGATTGGGCACGAATCTCGAGGCAAAATCAGTTCGAAAACTTCAAAAATTAATTTCTGGAGCATATGAACTCCGATTTCAGCGAGCTTACAGTCAAACTGAGCGTCTCAGAAATACAAACCCAACGACACCAAGATCAACCCAATCCGAGCCCAAATGAGTCCGAATCAAGGGTTCAAAGCGCTGTTGGAAGGTTCAAACCGCAATTTGAGTTACCAAACGGTCTCCGATTTTGACGAGCTTATACTCGAATTGAACGGATCGACGAGACGAATCCAACGAGCCCAAGAATGCCAAATTCCGACATCATTAAGGCCTTCAAATGCCCAACGAACGGTGCATGATCAAAGGATTCAATATCGGCCGTCCATTCAAAACACTCCCAATTCGCCCCTGATCTCACGCATATTTACGGGCTATGCCACTCCAGAAAAACTATAAATAGAGCCCTCATTCTACACCAAAGGGACTCAAGTGAAGAGAGAGAAGTGAAGAGAGAGAAGAAGAAGAGAAGAAGAAAGAGAAAGGGGAAAAGGAGATTCCTCACCTCCACGACCATCGCCGGAGCTCTTCCTGACGCCTGAAGACGCCGAAACTCTGCCGAATTTTTGGGAAACGCAGGGAATTTGCAGAATTTTGTAAACTTTTTGGAAGAAACAAATTGTATTTGGATTATCCCAACTTGTGGGACGAATCCGCCATTTGTAATTTACAAAAATTAACACTAGTGGAACTTTGCTACTGGGCGAGGCCCCGTGGTTTTTTCCCTTTTTGGGTTTTCCACGTATAAATCCCGGTGTTCATTTTCTCTTTATTGTTTGTGTGTTAAACTTACGTGCAACGCTCGGACGCGAATTCACAAACTCTACCGCCGCGTATTTTCTAGCACGCAACAAATATTATATGAATTTATACAACAAGGTAGGACATCCAGTTTTTATTTGATATTTTCATCCTTCCATTTGTCATCTCAATCCATCATTATTTGTCTATCTCCATCATTAAATATTTACTTTAATATATGGTTTTCAATAAATCAATAAAGTGTCATCACTCTCCACACATATAGGATTACACCACAAATCTTTATTTTAAAGAAAATCCATTGGCTCACCCTCATGTACAGGATATTATCATTTTAATTGCTAATCTATATAAATTTTAGAGTTCATAGCTAACATTCCTGCTTACATGTAAATATCATATTTATCTTATGCCAATCATATCACTTTCTCTATATGATTCAATAATCTATGAATACAGAAAAATCTATACACTATTCATTAATTTCAAAAAATCATAAATATTAATTTGCTTAGTGAAATTCAATAATATTACAGTCAAAATATTCATAAAAATCATGTCTATCATATACAAAAAAATACAAGATGAAATTCCAATAAATTAAGAGAAAATATATTTTAATTGATTTGTGAGAGATTAAATTTATAAGGCACAAAATAACTAAAAATAAATATAGGATTTGAGTTACCTACTATGATCAAAAGAAATTTCATAATAGGTTTGATAGATGAAAATACCCCGAGCAACTTCCTATCTCTTATCTCTCCCCTTATCCCCTCTTCCTCTCCTCTATCTTCCTTGGAAAAACATGGAAATTGAGAGGAAATGGCTGGGGTAAGGGGGTTAATGAAATAGATTGAGATATTTATTATTTTAAAAGCCAATATTATGACCTAGCGTAGCGATGCTCCCTTTCCCTCCTAGTGTTGCTGCACTCCCCCAGGAATTTCCAAATTCCCCTATAATCTCTCCACCTAAACCTAGCTTTGCGGAGGAGCCACCCTTAGCACTGCAACACACACCCAAAACCTATTTTTTTATCCAAAAATCTTAGGGCTCAACATTCGGGAGCCCGCCAACCCCAACGTTGGCAAAGTCAATTTTAAATATAGGAATTTGGCTATTACAAGGCATTTGCTGAAGAATGCTCTTTGATGTTCAATTTGAATTTTATCATAGGTACTCTGGCCCCGATAGCTCCTATTTGATTTGTCCCACCGTATTAGATCTTATTATCTCTACTCCTATATCTCAAAACATATCAAATTTTATATATTCTATCATACAAAGTTTCTAAAGAATTTCATTTTATCACGTACATGCCTCTAAATATCAATAATGATAGCATATATATATATATATATATATATATATATATATATATATATATATATATATATATATATATATTTCATTTCATAAAAAAATATACCTAAATTTTAGGATATAATCAAGTAGTAAAAATTTTAACTAAACTAACTACCATGGTGGGCCCATGTGATTGCAACTTGGAATATAGTTATATAGATCCTTTTGTATCATGCATGATTGGTTCTTACATAATTGATTTATTTATGATTGAAGATGCAATTGTGGCTATTGGACTGTTTCCTAATATAGCAGAGTTTTTGAATTGAACCCTTTTGTTTTTATTGAATATGTTCACAATGAAAGGTAATTATGTACTATTTCCTTTTTTAATGCTGCCCTGAATTTCCATTATTACACCAATGAAAGGTAATCATGAACGAGTATGCAGATTAGACAACGCCCTCATTGTCTAAGGAAAGAAACAAATAAAAGAAAAAAAATAACAGACATTTGAATTATGAGACGAATCCAATGCCATGCAATTGCCTCTGAAATTGTACGTGCAATCGATGGAAATCATATTGATGATGCCAAAGAAAAAAACAATGGCCCAGCAGTCTCGTTCTATGGGACATCGGGCCGGGTCGGGTCAGGTCGGGTTCCTTACATTGGGCCCGAGAGTCATTGATTTTATGCTTAGAAATTTTTAGGTTACTTCGAGCAATGTCGAGTGAATGTCTGAAGATTTTTTTTGGATCGAAATAATCTGACATATATGTGATCTTTTCGATCACTATTGAATTTGATTCGAAGTTATTTGGATTTAACCATTTTTCAAGCTGATATATTTGCAATGAAATGGAATGACAAAAGAGTGTTTGAATTTGGAATTGGACAACTAATGTCGTTGCTTGTGATCAGGAAGCTGGATGGGAGATCGTGATGAAAGAAAGACTCCATGAGCGACAACTTATGATGGGTGACTGCTGGATGATGGTATCGACGAAGTTGTCGGCACATAAAAGAAAGATATTTTTCGTGATGAGAGCTCACTAATGGGAGCTTTTATTATGCGCGGACACAAGATAGGAGAACTGTCCAGTTAAGCGCTGGGTATCCAGCGCGGGTACTGAGTAATGGGATGACGTGGCGCTTTTTTATTGGTCTTCGAAAACCCTCCGGACTTCTCTCAGAATAATAAATCCACTAAGAGAATGTTTCAATAGGCTGGACACCGCATGAAAGAGAAGAGCGGTTAATGAAGAGAGCCTATTGGAAAATGAAGAAGTCATCGATGGTATCGATGGTATGTGACAATTCCATTAATGTGTCATTGTAGTGGCAGTATATGCAAAAGAAAAGGGGATTGCATCAAAATTCTCTTTTCTCCCAAACATCAACAAATCCAATTCAAGAAAAAGTTCCAATCAATTCATTCCTGATCCTAGTTTAAACAAGGTTCAAATTAGAATCAAATCTGAGTTTTAACTATGTTCAAATTAGAATATATTCATCTTATTCAATAGATTTTAACTTCAAATGGTTACCACTCATTGGAATGATTTTTTTCAAAATAGAATTTTGAATATATTTCTTCAAAAATGAAACAGCCAACATATTTCTCAAATTTTCAAAATATTATGGGTCATACAAAGTCAAATTTACCTTCCATTATAGTTTGTTTATATTTGTAAAATAACACAATAATAAATTTGTTGCGGGCTAGAATATTCGCGGCGGTAGAGTGAGTAAACATTTTTGTCATAGCGATGCACAAATATCCAGCACTCAAACAAAGAGATAGAGTATTAGTAAAACACATGATCTTTTTTCTGAAAAATCCTAAGAGGGGAAAACCATGGGGCCTCGTCCAGGTGAAAAGATTCCAATAAATTTGAGTAAATCACAAAGGTTGGCTCGTCCCTTGACTTAGAGGTGATCTAATTACAATAGTTAAGAGAAAAGGGCAAAGGTCTAGTGATGGTCAAGTGGAAATCCGACGGCGTCCGAGCATAACTTCAGCTGACGGGCATTGATTTGACGATAATCAGGAAGAAGTCCGGTGGTGTTGAGCAACTGGGCAGCGGTCCGACGAAGGTTGGGCTAAAGTTTGTTGACCGTTGGCGACCAGGTAAAAGTCTGGCGTTTGTCGGCAGTTGTGGTCCAGCAATGATCTGGGGAAGTTTAGCGATGGTTTGCAGCCAAGCGGTGGTCCTACGATGGTTGGGAAGAAGCCTGGCGAGAGTTGGCTGTCGTGTGGAAGTCCGACATCCGGGAGGTGGTCCGATGATGGTCGGGTAAAATTCTGATGGCAGTTGATGTCCGGGGGGAAATCTAGCGGTGGTCAGACGATGGTCGGTTGGAAGTCCGATGGTGAACGACATCCTTGTGGTGGTTCGACGATAGCCTTGTGGTGGTTCGACGATGATTGATAGAGGTTCACCGGCAGTGGTGCTGGAGCTCTTGAAGCTCAAAGCTAATTCAAATCTCCACCTAAAGGTCTCCTTTATGTAGAGAGTAGGGGTATATTTATAGATTTTAGTGAGTGACACACCCCATAAATATAAAGAAGATCCAAGACATGTTCAAAGTGCTCTATCGAATGGCCCGTATTGATTCCCCTATCATATAGCATTTTTTAATTGTTTAAGTTCAGAAAGGATTAAGAATTCAACGGTATCAGAATTCAATGTTCTTCGGATTGTTGGAATTGTCTCGCCGAGCCGCTTGATTAACTATAAGCATGCCCTATTTGGATATCACTTTGTCATCCAAATAATGCTTTGAACCTTCCAAATATGCTTTAGACTCTTGATTTGGACCCATTTGGGTTCAGATCAGACCAATTTTGGTTCTAACTTGAATATGCCTAGAGATTCAAGCATGATGAAGTCGATTTTTGGTGATGTACTTATTTGTTTAGTAAGCTTGAATTGAGTCTAATTAATATAATTAAAAAAAAAGTCTCCTAACTTAATCAGCACATTGTAACAAAAAACTATGAGTGGCGGAGCAAACCAAGAAATGCCAATCAAAATTTAAAAAAAAATTATCCATTAGAATTGGCAGTTATGAAAAGGCCTAGAATACCAAGCACATGCAGTTGAAAAGATTGATAAAATTGATTAAATATAGTTATTATCGATGCGACAATAATTTTATGAGCATATTGAAATTAAATTAATCATAAAACGATTATACATATTTAACATATATTACTAGGAAATATTGTCACATCTTTTTTAAGCATTATATATTTTGGCTGCCAAAAATTTCGATCGAAGAAAAATATCTTTAATAACTTATAATATCATAAAAAATATGACTAAATGTTTTTATGCCTAATCAAAAAGAAAAATTGATTAAGAGTCTGCCTGGGATTACTTCTGATTACTTTTCTTTTCAATAACAATCACAATTTCGTTTGATCAATATGTTTTTTGTTATTTTCTCACTATTTAAAAAAAAATTGCGATCATCCCAAACATATCTTGTTTGAGATAGTTTTCTTACTATTTTATTTTTCAGACCGTAACTATAATTTCATTTTTTCTATTATTTTGTTGTTGTTTTCTTACTGCTTCTTAGAAGTTTAGGAATTCATTTATAACATTCACAAGAGCTTAATTTTTTTTTCCACAGTAATTTTACAATCAACTTTACTAAACTGTAGGGACGGAACCCTCGTTATGTCAGGGGTTTAGGTAGAACCCCATAAGGAGGTGCTGCCCTCTTGGACCCTGATATATCTGCAAAACGTACTACAATCAAGGATATGAAATTATTATGAGTACTTTAATTGGTTTCGGCCCTGACTACAACCATCCCAAATCGTTCATAAATATTCATTTTATATCATAATAATTTTTAACACATCATCAATGATCATACTCTTAAAAATAATAAAAAATTATTAAAGTATGATTAAAATGCACTTTTTCTTCTATCCTTCACGTGGCTAACAATGCAACTTTTAGTTGACAATATTTAAAATTCATTTTGACTATTACATGTGAGAAAATATAACTTCAAAGGACTTATCTTGAACTTTTGGTTGAGAGTTTTGACTACTAACTAGAGATTTTGGATTCAAAATGTAGGTATATTATATGTGAGAGTTTATCTTAATGGCGTTAATATCCACAAAAAAATATTACTGTAGAAGTGCACCAGTTCATCCTTTACCTGCACAGTAAGCTACAGAAAGGATTAAGAAAGGAGAACAGAGTATTGCAGTAGTAAGCTTTTCATTCTCTGTCTTTGCCTTGCTACAGTGTACATTGTATATATAGAGAGTATGTGAGTATACCTGTAGGGTAGATATATCATATGGTATAATGTAAATGATGATAGATGTGCAAAGTTTGTTAGTGACAGAGAATATTCTTGAGGTAGTGGAATGCTATGCTAATACTTCCAAGCAAATTGACGGATCCAATTGAATAGTCAGTTTGGAACATAAAATTTTAAATTTTTTTATGGAGAGCTGCTTAGTAAAGATGGCTGCTGATTGATCCATGGTGCTGATAGGAGTGAGGTTGATATGCTTCACTTGAATGTGATCACGTATGAAATGATGATCTATTTCTATGTGCTTAATTCGAACTTGAAACACTGGATTGTTTGCAAGAGCAATGACAGACATATTTTCATAGTAAAGGGTGGTTGATGTGTCTATAGGAATGTTGAAGTCATTTAGTAGGCGCCTTAGCCAAAGTATGTCTGCGGTGGAAACAACAATTGCTCTGTACTCTGCTTCTGTCGAAGAGCGAGCTACAGTATGATGTTTCTTAACACTCCAGGAGATGAGAGTGGATCCCAGAAGCAAGTAGTAGCCAGATGTTGACTTCTGAGTGACTGTGTCACTTGCCCAATCAGCGTCTGTCTTGGATAGTAGCTGAAGTCTATCGGAGAGAATGGGAATTTTGAAGTGGGACGTTCCTTGAATGTAACGTAGTAGCCTTTTCAAGTGATGGAAGTGTTGATATTGTGGAGCATGCATATGTTGGCATAGAACATTAATCGAGCAAGCAATATCAGGTTTGGTGATGGTAAGATATTGAAGCAATCTAGTGAGTTGTTTGTAGATGAGAGGATTGTTAAGAATAGGATCAGAGAAGGGCATTGTGACTAGTTTGGTAGAGTTGGGATTTGATATAGGCTTGCAGCAGGATAAACCTTCCTGTTGTAGTATGGATAAGGCATATTGAGCTTGGGAGAGGAAATAGGAGCTGGAGTGTGTTTGTATATTAATGCCAAGGAAGTTATAAGCTTGTCCAAGATATTTCATTGTGAACTTTTAACTGATTTGATTAATGAATTGGGAGATGGCGGTAGAATTGTTGCCAGTTAGGAGAATATCGTCAACATAGATTAGAAGATAGATTTGAATGTTGTCTTTGAGAAGTGTAAGGAGAGAGTGATCGGATTGACTGTGACGGAATCCGAGAGAAAAAAGGTAGGTGGAGAAAGTATTGAACCATTATCTTGGGGCTTGCTTTAGACCATAAATTGCTTTTTGCAAAAGACAAACATAGTTTGGAGCTCAAAGCCTTTGGGTTGGGACATATAAATTGTTTATTTGAGATCTCCATGAAGGAAAGCATTGACAACATCCATTTGATGTACTTGCCATTTGTGGTGTAGAGCAACAGTTAGGAGGACTCTAATAGTTGGCATTTTGGCGACGAAACTAAAGGTGTCATGATAATCAAGACCTTATTCTTGACGATGGCCTTGAGCCACAAGTCTAACCATGTATCTCGCAACGGTTCCACTAGAGTGATGTTTGGTGTGGTAAGTAC
This sequence comes from Dendrobium huoshanense, assembly GCA_016618105.1. Classification (NCBI taxonomy): domain Eukaryota; kingdom Viridiplantae; phylum Streptophyta; class Magnoliopsida; order Asparagales; family Orchidaceae; genus Dendrobium; species Dendrobium huoshanense. The sequence continues at coordinate 28,761,176 of CM028346.1, read as the reverse complement.
AACGACATCCAAGAATATTAGCTTTGGGAGGAGGAGAAACTAATTTCCATGTCCCTTGTTGTTGTAAGGCTAGGAATTTAAGTTCCATGGCCTCTCTCCAATGTGGAGATTTGTTGGCCTTCAAATGGGTAGTGGGATCAAAATTGATGGCAGGTGTGTTTAGGTGGATTTTGTGAAGCATGTTGAAGATCTGTTTCGGTTTGAGAGTTTCAATTTGAAGGTGTGTGATCATTGGGTGATGAGCTGGAGCAATGTTAGTGGATGGAGGAGATGAGGGAGTAGGAGATGGAGTGGTTGATAGCTAGGTTGTAGTAGGATTAGAAGCTATAGATGGTGACTGAGGTGGGATATCAGATATCGGTTCGGTGGTGTTTGGGGGGGGGGGGGGTGGTAGAGTAGAAATTGGGATGAGAAGAGAGGGGTTGGCATGTTGTAGTTGAAGATGGTGGGTTGAGCAGGGCTGGATAGTGAGAAGGGAAATACGTTTTCGTCAAATGTGACATGCCTTGAAATTATAATTTTGTTGGTAGATATGTTAAGGCATTTGTAGCCTTTGTATGCATCATATTAACCCAGGAAGATGCAATGAGGAGCTCTAGGAGCAAGCTTGTGGCGTTGAGAGGGAGGAAGCCATGGGTAGTAAGCGCATCCAAAGGTCTTGAGGTGAGAATAGTCTGGCTTTTGATTGTAGAGGAGTTGAAGTGAAGATTGGTAATGTAATGTGGGTGTGGGCATACATTTGATGAGATGCACAGTCGTGAGGGTTGCATCACGCCAAAAAATGGTAGGGAAGGTTGGCTGTATGTAACAAGGTTCTGGTGGTTTCAAGGATGTGCCTGTTTTTGCAGTCACCAGCCCCATTCTGCTCTGGAGTAAAGGGACATGAAATTTGTTGGCGTATGCCATGTTGTTGTAAGAATGAGGATATCTTATAATTGATAAATTCGGTGCCACCATCCATTTGTAGACATTTAATTTTATATGGTATTTAATTTTCAATAAATGCCTTGAAGTTTATGATGATTTTGGTAGCCTCAAATTTAGCACGCAACATAAATAGCCAGGTAAAATGATAATAATCATCAACAATAATAAGATAGTAACGATAATCTTGAGATGAAAGAATTAGGGATGGACCCCATACATCAAGATGAAGTAAAGCTAAGGGAAAACTAGCAGAATTCTTAGATTGTGGGAATGCTAACTAATGGCTTTTAGAAGCCTTACAGACCGAACAAACATGAATAGACAAAGGGATAAGTAGTTCTCTATTTTGTGTGGAGATGACAGTGAGAACTTGATTGTTTGGGTGATCGAGGCGGTTGTGCTACCTGGGTGTGGAAGAGTGAGTGGCTGAAAGTGCAGATGATGAAGTAACAATAGGAAAAAGTCTAATGGTGTACAAACCATTGTGATAGGGGCCCTGTAGAAGGATTTCCTGGGTCTTCAGATCCTTTATAGAGAAACTGGAGGGAGAGAAGGCAATAAATACATTGTTGTCATTAGTGAGTTTTGAAACAAATAACAAGTTGTGATTCAAGTTTGGAACATGGTAGATTTGAGAGAGTGATAGCTTACAATTTGGACTGGGTAAGAGACCAGGACCAGAGTGTGCTATAGAGAGGTTTTGTCTATTGCCAACAGTGATGCTGTCCACGCCTTGATAAGAGTTTGGCTGCTGGATGTTCTCCAAGGAGTGAGATAGGTGTGATGACGCTCCTGAATCAATGTACCAGTCCTGAGTAAGTTGAAACGAATCTGCAACCAAGGCTTTGGGGGAGATCAACTGTAGTCATGGAGTGTAGTTTGCATTTAAATGATACCAGCATTATAGGGTGGTGTGACCTCGTTTGGTACATATTTTGCAAATGGTTGGAGAAGAGGATGTAAATCTACCTTCACTGTGAAAGTTGTTGGGAGACCTGCCTCTGCCGCGACATCCGCATCCGCAGGATGCATATAGTGTAGTATTTGGGTCAGTCGATGGATGGTCACGAGAAGATTCAACTGCTAGGTTGATCTCCTCAGTTAGAAGGTAGGAGTAAAGCTCGTCTAGACCGAGTGGTCCTCTTTTGGTGCGAATTGCAGTCTTGAATGCTTGATATGTAGGTGAGAGGCCATTGAGTATGTACAATATGATTTCTTCGGAATCGACATTTGATCAAGCTGCAGCGATATTTTTGACTAAGGTTTTGATTGAGGTTAGGTACTGTGCCATGGAGAGATTCTTCATGGTAATATTATGTAGCTCATTTTCAACTGAATAACTCTCGATCTATTGGAGGCTTTAAGTCTCTATTCTAAGGTATACCAAATGTCTGAGCATCCTTCCAGGTGGAGCACATATGGTATTATTGAGGGAGATATCGTGGAGCATAGTGCTGCTGCCAAGTTTTGATCTATTAGTTGTCATTGAATGTATGTTGTGTTTATAGTTGTGATGCCTTCAGATTGCTGAAGAATATGAGGCGGATGAGTTGCATAGCTGTTTAGATGAATGTCGAAGCCATTCGCTCTTAACAACTTGAAGATTTGCGACCTCCGTATTGGATAATTATCATTGGATAGTGAGGTAAGTACAATGGTTTTGATGTGTGACAGAATGAGCTTGAGGGACGAGAAGAAATTGGGCATGAAATTTGTTGGCGTATGCCATGTTGCTGTAAGAATGAGGATAGCTCAGAATTGATAAATTCAGTGCCACCATCCATTTGTAGACATTTAATTTTGTATAGGAATTTGATTTTCAATAAATGTCTTGAAGTTTATGATGACAGTGAGAACTTGACTGTTTGGGTGATCGAGGCAATTGTGCTACCTGAGTGAGGAAGAGCGAGTGGCTGAAAGCGCAGATGATGAAGTAACAACAGGAGGAATTCTAATGGTGTATAGACCATTGCGATAAGGGCCCTGTAGAAGGATTTCCTTGGTCTTCAGATCCTTTATAGAGAAACCGGAGGGAGAGAAGGCAATAGATACATTGTTGTCATTAGTGAGTTTAGAAACAGATAACAAGTTGTGAGTCAAGTTTGGAATGTGGTAGATTTGAGAGAGTGATAGCTTACGATTTGGAATGGGTAAGAGACCAGGACCAGAGTGTGCTATAGAGAGGTTTTGTCCATTGCCAACAGTGATGCTGCTATGCCTTGATAAGAGTTTGGCTGCTGGATGTTCTCCAGGGAGTGAGTTAGGTGTGATGACGCTCCCGAATCAATGTACCAGTCTTGAGTAGGCTATGATGAATCTGCAACCAAGGCTTTGGGGGAGATCAACTGTGGTCATGGAATGTAGTTTGCATTCAAACAATGCTAGCTTTATAGGGTGGTGTGACCTCGTTTGGTACAGATTTTGCAAATGGTTGGAGAAGAGGATATAGATCTACCTTCGCTGTGAAAGATGTTAGGAGACCTGCCTCAGCCGCGACGTTCGCATCCGCAGGATGCATATAGTGCATTATTTGGGTCAGCCGATGGATGGTCATGAGAATATTCAACTGCTAGGTTGATCTCCTCAGTTAGAAGGTAGTTGTAAAGCTCATCTAGACTGAGTTGTCCTCTTTTGGTGCGAATTGCAGGTACAATATGATGTCTTCGGAATCGACATTTGATCCAGCTACAACGATATTTTCGACTAAGTTTTGATTGAGGTTAGGTATTGTGCCATGGAGAGATTCTTCATGGTAATATTATGTAGCTCATTTTTCAACTGAATAACTCTCGATCTGTTGGAGGCTTGAAGTCTCTGTTCTAAGGTATACCAAATGTGTGAGCATCCTTCTAGGTGGAGCACATATGGTATTATTAAGGGAGATATCATGGAGCATAGTGCTGCTGCCAAGTTTTGATCTATTAGTTGCCATTGAATGTATGTTGTGTTTGTAGTTGTGATGCCTTCAGATTACTGAAGAATATGAGTCAGATGAGTTGCATAGCTATCTAGATGACTGTCGAAGCTATTCGCTCTTAACAACTTGAAGATTTGCTGCCTCCATATTGGATAATTATCACTGGATAGTGAGGTAGGTACAATGGTTTTGAAGTGTGACAGAATGAGCTTGTGGGATGATGGTATGGACGGTAGTTCTGCAGGTGTGGTAGATGTTTGGTCTGCGGTCTACGAAGATGATGACTGAGCTATTGTCGGAGTAGCTGAGGTAGATCTTTCCTCAACCTAGCTATGATACCATGTAGAAGTGCATCAGTTCATCCTTTACCTGCACAGTAAGCTACATAAATGACTAAGAAATGAGAACAGAGTATTGTTGAAGTAAACTTTTCATTCTCTGTCTTTGCCTTACTACAGTGTACATTGTATATACAGAGAGTATGTGAGTACACGTGTAGGGTAGAGATATCATATGGTATAATGTAAGTGGTGATAGCTGTGCAGAATTTGTTAGTGACAGAGAATATTCTAGAAGTAGTGGAATGCTATGCTAATAATTACAAACATGAAACCTAAATTATTGCTAATTAATCAAAAATCAAAGTGAAAACTAAAGAAAGATATAATTAAATTTTATGTGGTTTAATATATAATTGGTCTATGCCTATGCGTAAATCTATTTTAGGCTTTCATTAAAAGCTCTTTTTTCATGGAAAAATCATCACTAAAATATATTCTCCATATTAGGTGAGTACAATCTAATTACAAAGTTATAAAACTAATGACTTGGCTGAGAACATTTCTTTTTTGTGAAAAATATATTTATTTAGTGTATTTTTTAACTATTATTATTATTATTATTATTATTATTATTATTATTATTATTTAGTTATGAAAATTATTTTTTTAAAGAAACTTTAATAATATTTACATATTTTTAGTGTTTTTAAAAATAATTATCACTACAAGTTGTTGTTATTGATACCGATGAGGCAGTCACTACCACCATTGCATAATTAAATAATATATATATATTTAACATATCAAATATATTTTATTACATATTAAAATATAATTAAATTAAATTAAATATATATATATATATATATATATATATATATATATTATTTAATGATTCCCAAATGACCCCTAAATTTCTCAAAAATTTACCATATTGATTGTGAATTATAAGATAATACGAATGAAAATGAAGAACCAATGAAAAATTGCTCTTTACGGCATCTCCAACCGAAAATTTCATTTTTCACTCATAAATGCAGTAAAATTCCAAAATGTAGTAATTTATCTCCAATCGAATTCCATTTCTTTATCTTCTTTGACGCGCTTCTTCATCTCGTTACGAAAGTAACTATCTTTCTCCTCTTTCACGCGCTTCTTTGGTGTGTGATTTTGCGTTCGAATGGAACAAATAGGGGACGACATACCATCGTATGCAGTTCGGTTGGAGATGATCTTACTAGACTAGTTTGAGATCACTTTTATTTTTATTTTATATTATTTATTTTTACTTGAAGTAAAATATATTCAATATCATTTGAACATATTTTTTTATTAGATATGAATAAGTTGATTTATCATTTATGTGATGATGATGACAATTATTAGAGAGACAATATTGACGGTCGACAAATGCCTCTTAGTGATGTTATTTTGTTTGTTTAAAAAAATAGCTTGATTTATTTTTTAGGGTTTAGGCCATTCCTAAGAAAATAAATAGGGTGCTCTATATGGGTCCCATGGAGGAACAATTATTACGTCCTCCAACCGGATGCAGAAGAACGTCCGGTCGGAGGCCAAATCCCGCCAAAAAAACGAGTTGTACCGAGCAAATACCGAGCAATATCAAACAATAACGAAGAATACCATCATTTGAAGACCTAATACCGAGTTATACCGAGTTATACAAAAGTTGTACCGAGTTTTTCCTAGAAAAACTCGGTACAACTCTGTATTTCTCGGTACAGCTCGGTATAACTCGGTATTGGTCTTCAAAGAGCGGTATTCCTCGTTAATATCAAATAATACCTAGATGTACCAAGCAAATACCAAATTTTTTGACGAAATTTTACCTCCAACTGGACCTTCCTCTACGTCCTTACACCGGACTTAATAAAAGTTACCCATGGAGAGCCCGTCGTACATCCTACGGGTTTCGTCGGGTCTGATATCTGCGCAGTAAATGACAGCAAATTGAATAGCCTTTTAATTGGGGTTTTTTATATTAAAAAAAATTACAAATGGTAAAATAAGATGACATGATCATATATAACAGTATTATAATAATGAAAAAATCTTTATTATATATAAGTAAAAAACTCGTGGTTATTTTATGCTTCAAAAAGTGTGCAAATTTGTCATTAGCTAAGATGTCTAAATCTAGAAATTACATCATCATGATATCGATTTTCTTACTATTTTTTAAAATAAAATTTTATAACTAAATTTATTTTACTAAAAAAAATTACTTTAAAAAACAGTAAAAAAGTTGTTTCAAACGATGACTTAGGCTTCGTTTGGGATGACTTTCTTATTGCTTCTTAAATGTTCATTCTATTACAATGCACAATCTGCTTTATTTATTTTAATGCAATTAATATTATGCTTAGTACAATATATTTATATTGAACTGTTTTTACGTTCAGTTAAATATAAAATAATTAATTTATTTTAAAAATTTAGATTGGTGGATGTGGCCTACTGAGCTGTGATGACTCACACATGTTTTGCCTTCTGATTTAGGTTAAGGGAATGGCTCGTTGAGTAGATGAGCTTAGGAACTGATCTATCTGAGCTTGTATAGGTACTTTCCTAATATTTGTCCAGTCATAACTATTTATTTAGTTTCTCTATTATGTGTCTGTGTAGTCATGTATGGTATGATAAATGGTGCATATAAATTTTGAAAAAAAAAATTGATGGGTTGAATTATTCAGCTTATTGAAGTTAATTAGAAGATCTTTTGTCTGTTTTAAAATTTAATTCAAAGAGATCTAAAAAGTTTTTCAAAAATTAGATCTTAGGCTTAGCCTATCCCAATTCAACACGATATGATTTTTTTTTTTTTTTTTATTTTTTATTTTATGGGATATATTTGTCACATGCATGTCATGTTACCTGCATCGTGATTTAATTAAACACATCTGAATAGTTGTCTAGAAACATGATTAGGTAAAGGAAATCTTCATCCAAATATGATCGTAAGTTTGGTTGGGTAGTTTAGACTCACATACTCAAACTATTCATTTCCCTAATTTATATAAGTTTTTCCTTATTTTATAAGGATCGAATTATAAGTCATATATTTCTTCTAGATCTATCAAGTAGATTTGTGTCTTAAATTTATGCCTCTTCATTGGTTTGAGATCATGAGACTTATGAACAATACAATGTATGCATGTTGACTAAGTATCTCATGGTTGGATTGGTCAACCACTTTGATGGTTAACGGGAAGAGGAGCTCCCTTCAATCCATTGAATAACACCAAATGACCACAACAAGCTCCAAACAACACATCAACGAAACCAATCTATCAGATATTCAGCAAAATAGACCACATAGCTCTATCATGCTTGCATATATGCAATCTCAAGTACGCTCCAGCTCCCTCCTGGTAACTGATAACTCTTATTTCACAACAACAACCAAACTCTACCACTGATTGGGTTCTGGATTCAGGAGCATCCACGCACCTCACTTCAGATGTCAACAACCTGCAATATCCAACTCCTTATCAAGGAACTGAAGCCATCTCCATGGTAAACGACACCTCTATCCCTATTCAATAAAGTGGGTAATGCATTTTACACATCCATGACTCCATTTGTAAGCTTCGTTTACATGACCTTCTTCATGTTCCTTCTATCTCTCACAATCTCCTTTCCATCTCATACATAACTCACTTCTGATAACAACTTCTCTATTTATTTTGAAGCAGGTGGATTTGTCATTAATGACCAATTGGACAATCGTGTTATTCTTCGTGGTCGCAACCATGATGATATCTACTCCATTCTCACCTCAACCACCTCACCGACATTCACCCTTCACACCAACCAAGTCTCCTACACTCTTTGGCACGCTCAACTTGGATATCCTCACCATCGCGTGATGACAGTCCTCTCGAAGTTCATCTCAACTCTAACTAACATGTCTTCTTCTTTTTTATTCAACTCCTATAATGTGTCTAAGAGTCACAAGTTATCTTTTCTAAGGCAATCTAGTCATGTAACTCTTCCCTTTAATCTAATACACTCAGATATTTGGGGTCGATCCCCATTGCCTTCTTTACTTGATTATCGATACTATATAGTAATCATTGATGATATCACTCATTTCATCTGGCTTTACTTAATGTATTAAAAAAATGAAGCTCTTCCTAAATTTCAAATTTTTTTTATCAAAATGGTCCAAACTCACTTCAATAAACCAATTAAAAAAATTTGCTCAGACGGTGGAAGCGAGTTCACTAGCATTCTCTTCAAACAATTCCTCCTCAACAATGATATTCACCTTGAATTGAGCTATCCATACACTCCAGAGCAAGTTGGACTTGTAGAAAGGAAACATCATCATCTCCTTAACACCACTTGGACCCTACTCCATGCATCCAACCTACCATTTCACTTTTGGGCTGAAGCTCTCCAAACCTCAAACTATCTAATAAAAAGAATGCCACATCAACCCTCAATTTTCAAATACCTTTCCAAGTGCTTCGCGGTAAAGCTCCCACCTACAATCACTTGAAACCATTTGGATGTCTTTGCTTTCCTTGGTTATAACCACAATTTCCACACAAACATGCTTCATGTTCCCGCCCATGCATCATCTTGGGATACTCAACATCTCACAAAGGTTATATATGCTTCCATCCCCCAACCCAATGAATCATCATCACTAGACATATTAAATTCCATAAACAAACATTCCCTTCAATCTCCAACCCATCAACCACCCATCCTCCTCATCCAATTAACCAACCACACATTTCCTACTAATCCCAACCTCTACCTACACCAACCTCCATAACCAAAATCTCTATCCTCCACAACTCCCCTCTCCAACAACTACTTCTAACTGCATTCCCTCAGACCCATCTTCATCTATTATATCTCCATCATTCCCTTCTCTTAATCCACCCCCACCTCCACCGACAATCCCCATACATCTAATGCAAACCCATCTCAAGAATGGACACCTTAAACCTAAACAATTCTTTGATCTCCTTGCCCTTCCCGGAACTTATATCACACCTTCCTCCTCTCAGGCAGTCAAGTCATTACAGTGGAGAAAGGCAATGTCTACAAAATTTCTAGCTCTCCAAAGACAGGGTACATGGTCCCTAACCAAGCTACCTCCAAACACATCTGTTCTCGATTGTAAGTGGACCTATAAGACAAAGCTACATCTCGATGGTTTGATTGATCGATACAAGGCAGGCCTCATTTCTCAAGGCTATACCCAACAATTTGGAATCAACTACAAATATACATTCAGTCATATAGCGACAATGCTGACCATATGTGCCCTCATCATTATAGCCTTTCAGAGAAACTGGCCAACTCTGCAATTGTACGTAGTAAATGTCATTTTATACGGTGAGCTTAATGAAGACATCTACATGCAACAACATCAAAGATTTGTTGATTCTCAATATCTGCAGCATGTATATAAACTAAAAAAAGGCTATCTATGGACTAAACAGACACCACTTTAGTGGTTTCACAAGGTCACTTCTATTCTACTTGCCTTCGGATTTTAGTTCAATAGAGCTGACCCCTCCCTCCTAATTTACACTCACTTGGATATATATATATATATATATATATATATATATATATATATATATATATATATATATATATATATATATATATATATATATATATATATATATATATATATATACTTACAATAGCTTCATTTTCCATCAAGCAGTTGGGCAATGTTTCCTTATTCCTTCGCATCCAGGTCAGCCGCACGACAACAAGACTTCTTCTGTAAAACCCTTAAAAAGCTGATTTTTTTAGTGCAGTTCGTCTGTACGATCGTCTGTACGAACTGGATTTAGTACGGGACGAACTGAAGAAATTTGTGAAGAATCTGCCATTTTCGTCTGTACGAACCTGGAGCAGTCGGGACGATCGTCTGGACGAAAAATTTCCAGAGCCCTGTCGTCTGGGGACGATAATTAATTTTCGTCTGGACGAAATTTTCTGAGCATGGATCGTCCGGGACGAAGTGCGATCGTCCGGGACGATCAGTCTGGATATATATCGGATTTGAGATATTTTGGATTTATTTTTGAAGAGCGAGATAAGGCAGGAGAGAGAAAGAGAAGGAAAGAGAAGAGGAAGCTTGGTTTTAGAGCCCGCGGAGCGCTTTTCGTCCGACGACGCAGTTGGAGGATTTGTTTATCTCGCGGTAAGGACTCCGAATCCTATTTCTGTTTTCAGAGATATTGATTTTTGATCGAGTTGTGCACTGTTTTGTGTTTTCGTAGTCAAATTTTGGACCCGGTTTTGTATTAACTTTCACCGCACAACTTTTGGTATGTTATAGATATGACTATTGTACACGATTTGAGTATTTTCTACGATGATTTTACCGGTCGGAATTGGTTCTACGTGATTTTAATCGAATAGAAAAATATCAGGACGTTTATTGATATTGATTCAGTAGAAGTATAGTCTTATATTGTTGTCGTGAACGTTCTATTGCAATTTGGTGAGTTGTGATTTTGTAGGATTTTTGTGTAAATTTGATAGACTGCCGTTACTCTGTCCGATTTTCGTATGATCTCTGATTTGTCTGAAATTGATAGATTAGACTGATGTGCATATGGATATTGATGTAATTGCTTTATATTGTTATTATATGGACTATTGAATTGATTATTGACTATTGACTATTGACTTGATTATTGATACTGAAACACAAGTGGAACCTGGTTGAACGTTGGTTGGAGATTGAATTGACCTGTACAGGATGGTGGGCCGACGGGCTTTCCTTTAAACCATTGATCATTGATATAACGATTGTGAGTCATAAGGGGTTTATAAATATGCCGACGGGCGGCCGACGGGCAATAGAGTGACGACTCTTTTTATTGAAACCAACGTATGGATATCTACAACAGCAATATGGATTCTACAACAGCAACATAGCCAGTTGATTGTACTTGTTTAGTATTATCGTATTGAATGCATGTTTACTGTATTGACTTACGGATTTATTGCTTTATCGATTTCTGCTTTATTGATTTGATCGGATTTACTGTATCGTACGATTTCATTGATTTCATCGATTGATTACCGAGCATTGATACTACTGAGCATTGATAATGATATGGATGGATATAGATATCGCATTGATTCATTGATGCTATGGATATGGATATTATAGATTTATTGATACTGCTTATAGACTCATTAATACTATTGATTCTACATTGTATTGATTGCTACATTTGAATTATTGATAGGATATCGTATTGTTTTTCCGATTGATTTTATCGACTTGATAGTATAGATTAGATTTGATTTAATTTGATTGATTGATTTGACGGATTGATTTGACGGACGAATTGACTGATTTGACGGATCGATTGATTTTCTACTGTGTACGGATTTCTTCGAGATTGACGTGGATTGATTGTGCTTGGTTTATTGATTTGCTTGCTACTGCATTGACTACTGATTTGATTTCCGCTGCATAGACTCATTGACCATTGACTGATATGGATTTGATTGACTGACACGCATATTGATAGCATCACCGTGCTTTGATTTCAGTTATAGGTATTAGGTGACCTGCTGGGCTTTGTAAAGCTCATTATATGTGGTTGATATTTTCAGGTCAGGGCAAGGGAGCAGAAGATAGGAATTGATCCGGATCTTCAGGTTTTTGTTCTTTTGGTCGATTGGGAATTCTTTTGTACTCAGGACAGGATAGATTTCTTTACTTGTATTGATAGTGTAGTTCCTGAGTATTGTACATGGACTTTTGGTGATATGAATCGACTTGTATATTGATGTTTTAAATTTATAGATGTTTGTTAGATTGTTAATTGAAGGTTTTAGATAGCTCTGGTAAATTGTTCGAGTAATTGATTGACATTCTTTCCAAGTTTGATCCTGGGGCATCACAGTTGGTATCAGAGCAGTGTTATTGGAAGAATGGATTATTACCAGAGTTGTAGGTTTGGATTAAGAGTTGGATAGAATGGGTAGCTTTAAGAGCATCATTGGCATACATCGTTGCATGTGTGTATCATGTGTTCTGAATTGTGCAGGTGAAAAGATATGGATCCTCCAGCAGAATCAAGTATACCAAATGAGCAACACAGCGCAGCTCCAGTACATTCAGAGAGTATGATGCAGCTGGCTACTGCGATAGCACATGTTATGGGTGATGCGCAGAGCAAGATGAGTGGGAGCAAAGAAGAAGAGGCAGACAGACACTTGCAGATGTTTCATAAACTGAAGCCTCTGTTGTTCAAAGGGGCTGTGGGACCCCAGGCTGCTGAGGATTGGATCATGAGGGTGGAAAAGATTTTTGAAAGCATGTAGTGTCCGGGAAATCGAAAGGTGCCATTAGCTGTGTTCCTGTTTGAGGGTGAGGCGGAGAGATGGTGGATCGGACAGCAGAGAGAGAAATTCCAGGGGAAGACTAATGCTGAGATCTCCTGGGATGAGTTCACTGCAGTGTTCAGGATGTGGTTTGTACCACCGTCAGCTCAGCGACAGATGCAGGAAGCTTTCATGAGATTGGAGCAAGGCCGCAAGTCAGTGATGCAGTATGAGGCCGAGTTTACTGCACTTGCGAGGTATGCTGCTCATCTAATTCCTACTACCGAAGAGAAGTGCTATAGATTCCTGCACGGATTGAACAGAGAGCTGAGACATCCACTAGTACCTTTTCGGATACATGAGTTTTCTGAGCTGGTAGAACGGGCCAGATTGATAGAGATTGATTTGGCGACACCGGTATCGAGGTACGAGGATACCAGGAGGAGGAGAGATGAGGTACGACGAGATGATTCTGTTAGAGACAGAGATAGAGAGAAAAGAAGCAGGTACGAGGGCTCGAAGGGATCTGCATCGGGATCTGCATAGGTAGTATCGTCTGGTAGTTCTGGAGTGTGCATTCACTGTGGTAGACGACATGCAGGTCGGTGCTACTTGTTGACGGGGCAGTGTTTTCACTGTGGACAGCAAGGGCACAGAGCAGCAGATTGTCCTCAGAAAGGACTGGGTGGAAGGACTGATTCTGGCACGGGTACAGGACAGCAGAGGACTGTTGGCTCGAGGGCTTACAGTGAGAGATCAGGGAACCGGATGGATGATAGGACTGTTAGAGATCAGAGGGAGACAGTTGCGCCACGACCTCCTGCACTTCCTCCAGTGGTGCCACGCATCTACAGTCTACAGAGTTTACAGCATCGTGAGGATCAACAACAACCAGAAGGTTCTACTGGTAAGATTGATTTGACTAACCGATTGATATTGACATTTGATCATGCATATTGACATGTGATTGATTGTATTGTATGTTTTGTATGGATTCCGACGAGTTTTGATTTTGATTTTGATTCGATTTGATTTCGATTTGAAATTTGATTGGACGGATTTGCTTTGTATCGATTTTGCATTCGATCCCTTAAGGGAAATGTCGAGGACGACATTTTTTTTAAGGTGGGTAGATTGTAAAACCCTTAAAAAGCTGATTTTTTTAGTGCAGTTCGTCTGTACGAACTGGATTTAGTACGGGACGAACTGAAGAAATTTGTGAAGAATCTGCCATTTTTGTCTGTACGAACCTGGAGCAGTCGGGACGATCGTCTGGACGAAAAATTTCCAGAGCCCTGTCGTCTGGGGACGATAATTAATTTTCGTCTGGACGAAATTTTCTGAGCATGCATCGTCCGGGACGAAGTGCGATCATCCGGGACGATCAGTCTAGATATATATCGGATTTGAGATATTTTGGATTTATTTTTGAAGAGAGAGATAAGGCAGGAGAGAGAAAGAGAAGGAAAGAGAAGAGGAAGCTTGGTTTTGGAGCCCGCGGAGCGCTTTTCGTCCGACGACCCAGTTGGAGGATTTGTTTATCTCGCGGTAAGGACTCCGAATCCTATTTCTGTTTTCAGAGATATTGATTTTTGATCGAGTTGTGCACTGTTTTGTGTTTTCGTAGTCGAATTTTGGACCCGGTTTTGTATTGACACAACTTTCACCGCACAACTTTTGGTATGTTATAGATATGACTATTGTACATGATTTGAGTATTTTCTACGATGATTTTATCGGTCGGAATTGGTTCTACGTGATTTTAATCGAATAGAAAAATATTAGGACGTTTATTGATATTGATTCAGTAGAAGTATAGTCTTATATTGTTGTCGTGAACGTTCTATTGCAATTTGGTGAGTTGTGATTTTGTAGGATTTTTGTGTAAATTTGATAGACTGCCGTTACTCTGCCCGATTTTCGTATGATCTCTGATTTGTCTGAAATTGATAGATTAGACTGATGTGCATATGGATATTGATGTAATTGCTTTATATTGTTATTATATGGACTATTGAATTGATTATTGACTATTGACTATTGACTTGATTATTGATACTGAAATACAAGTGGAACCTGGTTGAACGTTGGTTGGAGATTGAATTGACCTGTACAGGATGGTGGGCCGACGGGCTTTCCTTTAAACCATTGATCATTGATATAACGATTGGGAGTCATAAGGGGTTTATAGATATGCCGACGGGCGGCCGACGGGCAATAGAGTGACGACTCTTTTTATTGAAACCAACGTATGGATATCTACAACAGCAATATGGATTCTACAACAGCAACATAGCCAGTTGATTGTACTTGTTCAGTATTATCGTATTGAATGCATGTTTACTGTATTGACTTACGAATTTATTGCTTTATCAATTTCTGCTTTATTGATTTGATCGGATTTACTGTATCGTACGATTTCATTGATTTCATCGATTGATTACCGAGCATTGATACTACTGAGCATTGATAATGATATGGATGGATATAGATATCGCATTGATTCATTGATGCTATGGATATGGATATTATAGATTTATTGATACTGCTTATAGACTCATTAATACTATTGATTCTGCATTGTATTGATTGCTACATTTGAATTATTGTTATGATATCGTATTATTTTTCCGATTGATTTTATCGACTTGATAGTATAGATTAGATTTGATTTAATTTGATTGATTGATTTGACGGATTGATTTGACGGACGAATTGACTGATTTGACGGATCGATTGATTTTCTACTGTGTACGGATTTCTTCGAGATTGACGTGGATTGATTGAGCTTGGTTTATTGATTTGCTTGCTACTGCATTGACTACTGATTTGATTTCCGCTACATAGACTCATTGACCATTGACTGATATGGATTTGATTGACTGACACGCATATTGATAGCATCGCCGTGCTTTGATTTCAGTTATAGGTATTAGGTGACCTGCTGGGCTTTGTAAAGCTCACTATATGTGGTTGATATTTTCAGGTCAGGGCAAGGGAGCAGAAGATAGGAATTGATCCGGATCTTCAGGTTTTTGTTCTTTTGGTCGATTGGGAATTCTTTTGTACTCAGGACAGGATAGATTTCTTTACTTGTATTGATAGTGTAGTTCCTGAGTATTGTACATGGACTTTTGGTGATATGAATCGACTTGTATATTGATGTTTTAAATTTATAGATGTTTGTTAGATTGTTAATTGAAGGTTTTAGATAGCTCTGGTAAATTGTTCGAGTAATTGATTGACATTCTTTCCAAGTTTGATCCTGGGGCATCACATCTTCTACATTAGTCCCACTATATTAGAGACCTTCTACATGCTTCAGGTTTCACCTCATGTAAACCCACCCTTACACTAATTGATCAATATGACAACCCTATGCACTATCGTCAGTTAGCCGGCTCATTGCAATATCTTTCAATCACTCATCAAAACATTGCCTTTGTGACTAATGTTATTTGCCAACATATGCACAACCCAACAATCAGTGACTATCAAACACTCAAACATCTCCTCAGATACATAAAAGAAACTCAAGAGTTTGACCTTCCCATCTCACATGGAGATCTCACTCTCCCAGGCTACAGCGATGCGGATTGGGATTCCAACCACAAGGACAGAAAATCCATCTTTGGGTTCTGTACTTACCTGGGCAACAATCTTATCTCCTAGAGTGTTAATAAATAAGAAACAATAGCCAAATCATCAACTGAAGAAGATACAGAGCCCTTGCATCCACCACATCTGACTTTATTTGGCTTCGCCGACTGTTTGCAAACTTCAAAGCCCATAAGTCTCAACCAACTACAATATTACGATAACATCTCCGCACTGGCCCTCACAAACAACCCAGTGTTTCATGCTAGAATCAAGCACATCAACATCGACTATCATTTCATTAGTAATCACATCAAGACCAAAGAGATCGAAGCTCTTCACATTAGTCTGTTGATCAACCAGCAGATATATTAACTAAACATCTCACAGCTAGTCGATTTAATGCTATCCGTGACAAATTAACTATCCGTTCCCAAGATACTTAATTTGAGGGGGGCTATTAACACACAAGGAATGCAACTCATGATCTCTCTATTATCCTGCACCAGCCAACTCGAATCAGCTCTCCTCCACTATGTCTGCAACAACAGCCTGTCAAAAATAGACCTGTCCTCTCCAACCAAATATTCCCTATCCTCTTATATAAAACCATCATTGTTTCGTCTTTTAGTAAGAAAGAAAATAATTCATCTTGATGCTGTCTTTCTCTTTACATTCCTTCTTTGCAAGTTATCTTTTAAAATTAGCCTTAGGGGATATGCTCCCTTTGAGAAATTGATGAATTAGATGTTCATGATTTTAATTTTAAATATTTATAATTAATAATATGAATTTTTTAAAGCATTTAACACCAACTTTGATAAGACTAGTTGGTCTTACCTCACTGAATTTTTTCATATTTCTTCTCATTTCAAAAATATTAATCATGTTATCACCCTTTTAGAATAAAAAAAAAGGTAAACGACATGCAATTGCAATTTCGTGCCTAGACCTTACTGAATACCTCTCAATTTGAGATCTAGAAGAGCTAAGGTAGGGTTGAAATTAAGCTCGACCTATATCAAGCCAGACCCATCATTTAGAATCTCAACCTCCATCTCCTTTTCCCAATCAAAGGACTTAGACTCCAAGTACAACCTAGCAATATGAGATCCAAACAATAATTAACCCTAGCAATCTACAAAAAGCCAACTCCATATTCCTCTTAAGTAGATGTGGTCCAACACAAACCATCATTCATCATCCAACCATCAATCTAAACATGGATATGGCATGTGCACATACAATGGATGGTGATGGTCATGTGCACAGTTTTATTGAACGTGGACCCGACTATGGTTTTTATTCCCCATCCACATGCGTTGTCATGCCACTTATGTCATGGAGTCTCATGTGCCATGGTAGCTCTGGTTGCTCTCTCAATATCTCATAAGTATTTATATGTTGAACATTCGATAGCACATTTGAAGGGGTAGGATTTTAGTAGTAGAAGCTCTTAATGGATCAGAGTAACGACAGCAGCGTTGCTTTGGTGGTCCTGCTGAACTTCATTTTCAGTCATTATATATAGGTGGGTATGAGTTAAGCTCATTGTGGGAGCTTTGGCCGGTTAATGAAACTAGCTTGTCAAAATCATAATAATGTTCACATTACATGATTAGCTTCAGCCAATTTTGACTTACTTGAAAGTAAGCGGAACGTGTATATATATATATATATATATATATATATATATATACATAAAAAAAATAGAAAACAAAAAAGATATTTAAGTTGTTGAGGAATTAAAGCCGCGCAACAAAACAAACAAGAAAAAAAGATGATGGAAATGAAAACTAGGATTTAACGTGAAAAAACTTGATACTGTTAACAACTACGGAGCCACACCACAGTAAGAAATTCATGATAAAAATTATGCAGATCTCTCTTCTCTCACTCTATCTTAACCTCTCTTTGTTTCTCTTCACTTTTCTCTTTGCTCTACATTCAGAATTGACAAAA
This sequence comes from Dendrobium huoshanense, assembly GCA_016618105.1. NCBI lineage: Eukaryota > Viridiplantae > Streptophyta > Magnoliopsida > Asparagales > Orchidaceae > Dendrobium > Dendrobium huoshanense. The sequence goes on along the minus strand of CM028346.1, from coordinate 28,743,143 downwards.
GAGATGCTTTTTTCATACTTCAAAGGATGCAATCCTTCAAGTGAAACAAGACAACAAAAGGGGGAGCACTGCCCCGCTGCAACCCCTTGGTGAGCTTGGACGAGTACATTTTGGTCTGAGACAAAAGTACAACCCGATTAATCAACATAATCAGAATTCACACAAAAATAACATAAGCTAGATATGAACCCATCCTTCTTGACTCTACAGTTCATGAATTGAGCCAAACAAGATCACAGTTCATTCATATTTAGCTCATTTACACTCTTATGTAATTCAGGAAAGATGTGTTAGATTTAGCCGAGCAGATACCAAAGAGCCCCAAGAATGAGAAATAGATTTCCTCTGCTCTCATGATTTAAAAAGATAAAAGTAGTATATTGAATCTGTGGCTGTAGGTTGAAGCACAAAACTGAGCTAATTGACCATCACCTAATTTCTGGCCACGCCAAATTTATTCATCACTGCCTAGGCTCTTCATTCAAAGATTACAGGTATAAAGTATGACTAGTTCTCACACCACCCCTTAGCAGAAATGTTAGGCTTCATTTGGGACGACTTTTTTGTAGCTTCTTAAAGCAGCTTTCAAGTATAAAAAATTGAATTTTTTTTTTACTAAAAAGCTGTTTTAAGAAGCAACAAAAAAGACATCCAAAAAGAAGTCTTAGGCTTCGTTTGGTCGGCTTTCTTATTGCTTCATAAATCAGCTTTTTAGTACAATAACAACAACAACATCAAGCCTTTATCCCACTACATCATTTGGGACAACTTTAGTATAGTAGCAACAACAACAACAACATGAGAAAGAAAGTCGTCCCAAATGAAGTCTTAGGCTTCATTTGAGACGGATTTTACTGCTTCTTAAAGCATCTTTCTAGCACAAAAAATTAAAATTTTTTACTTAAAAACTGTCTGTAAGAAACAATAAGAAAGCCGTCCCAACCGGATCCCTAGCCTAACCAAACATCATAAAACAAGCGATTCTCAGTTATGTCAATGATTAGCTTCGGGCATGTTTAAATACAAGCCGGAATTTTCGTCTACTAATGATTAGATCTCAAGCTAAATGCAACTCCCCCTAATCTGAGAGAATCATATAAATTCTAAATAATTTATAGACTACAAAACCATCAGAACTTCAATCACAAACATATAAATACTCATCATCAAAATCCTTTTTGTTTCATTACAAAAATATTTACAATCAAAACAGTTATACACAAACAACACATAACACAATCAATGCATAATAGAACAAAGAAGTTTCTTAATCCAATTTCGAGCCAAGTCAAATCTCGCTGTAAGTTGTGCAGATGAATTTATACATACAATTAGTTACTTTTGGATCTGTTCTTGAGAGGTAGCTCAATTTGATTCAAGCTTGAATCTTTTCTAGTTCGATCCAAGCCGGGTTCGCTCATTGTTCGGCTCATTGGCTTCAAATCAAATAAAAAATTTATATAATTTTTAAATTTGTAGCCTTAGATATTTGAAGGAAGTGGCAATATTGATCATAGATGGAAGTATCTATTGCGTTATCCTTTTGCATAAATTGTTAAGAACTGATGCCTCATACTCAAATTCATTATTTGCCAAAAAGAAACAAGCAGATGATTCAATGAGTGAATTACTTAAGAGAGAAAATAGAGAGAGAGAGAGAGAGAGAGAGAGAGTTTCAGTTAGAATTGAAAATGAAATAGAAGAAGAGTGAGGATATATGGCATTAAAGAGAAGAGATTATGGATCCTGTAAGGTAGAAAGCCATCAATCTCAAGGAATGAGCAGCCAAGGAACACTAATGAAACAGCTCTGCAAAGAGGTAATAATATAGAAAGAATTGCGTGTCAATTAAAGACTTGCACATGGCCTTCCTTTTCTTTTCTAATAAGAGGAGCATTAAGTGTTCTTGTGTTATTAATTCTGAACATTGATGAGAGAAGCAAGGTATCAGAAAGGAATATTTGGTGATGATACGCAAAGAGATGTTATTTTACATCTCAAAATTTTGAATACTTAAAATATTTTTTGAATTTATAGATTTTGATGTCTGAAAAATAAGGAGAACTGATAGATTTGTAAGAAAATTTATATGATCAAATATGGATCTTGATATAAATTTTTAAATCTAAAATCACTTTAATATTTGAATTAAAAAATTTGGTGAATTTATTATGTGATCATCCAAGCTTTATTTTAAACAAATTTATAGTTTAAACTATGAGATTTGACAAGATGAATTAAATGAGCTCAAAATCGTCTAATTTTAAGATCATTAAGACAATATGATATCAAACAATATTAGAGATAGATCTCCGAATCATCCAATTGAGTGCTCATGATATGGAAAAAATGAACAGAAAATTGCTTCAAAATTTATAAATACTATATTTCTATGCATTCAAAAGATTTTGAGAGGAGATGATAGTGAATTATAAAGTTTTGTCTAGCTTCATCTATTCTATTGAAGCCCGTCATCAACTATCATTAACACATGCAGTCAAACATTATCGATGTTTGCCATCACCACATCATCATCGACTAACGCTAATTTTTCATTGTCGACACTAATTGCCATCCCAATTTATGTCCATATATACCAAGTTTTATACTAAATGTTATATATATAACATATTAAAAAAATTTATTTTGCTACAAAATTTCAACATAAGAAATAAAAAATTATAAGGATGGCTCATATATAGCCTAAATTTACAAATAATTCTCCATGTATGTCAGTTCAATGTAAACAATAAATAAATAAATTATAAAAATTAATATTCAAAATATTGTAAAAAATAAAAAAATTCAAATATAACATAATATTAAGCATTACACATATTATATTAAAATAGTAATAATTAAAAAAAAAACACAAGGATGGCACATCACCATATGGAGGACAAACTTCATTTCAATTTAACATGGATGCAAAAAATAAAAAGTAAAAATAAATAAATAAATAAAAACTTGATGTAAAATTATTAATTGAGATCAATATATTAAAATAAATTAACAAAAAAGGTTTTCTAGATTTTTATGTTACTATTTAAAATACCTAAGGAATTTAAGAAAAATAAAAAAAATTAAATCCTACATAACTTGAATTGTTCACCTCAATATAATAAACATAAGTGACAAGCAAGTCACCATCTATATGATTACTTAGGGCCCGTTTGAGGCGGCTTTTTTATTGCTTTCTAAAACGGAGTTTTAGTACAAATTTTTTTATTTTTGTACTAAAACTCGGTTTTAGAAATCAATAAAAAAGCCGTCCCAAACGAAGCCTTAATCTATTTTGATCATTTAAAACTTTCCTTGCATTTTTTTAATAATTAAATTTATAAAATAATCTTATTTTAAATTTTTGACAAAGAAGTATTTAAATTTTATGCTGGTAGTATGGTATTCAACAACTCGTTCAAGCAAAAATATCATATAAAGCTCACGATCCATTATCTCTTGAGGTAAGATATTAATATTTCATTTGTGACAATTTTCTTATAGTTTCTTAAAGCAGTTTTTTATTACAAAATTTTTAATTTTTGTACTAAAAAATTATTTTAAGAAGCAATAAGAAAACCGTCTCAAACAAACTTTTATTCTATCCAGTGAACGTACGCAGAAAAAACTCGGTACAGGCGCGAAAAACTCGATACAGGCGCTTTTTGCCTAAAACCGAACCTTCCTCTGCGTACTTTCACTGGATAGAATAAAAGTTCGTCTCAAACGAAGCATAAGGTTTCGTTAGGGACAGCTTTCTAACTTATTTTTAAAACACTTTTTAATGTAACCTAAAAACTATTTTAAGGTTTCGTTTGGAACTCCTTTCTTACTATTTCTAACAACAGTTTTTTAGTATAAATATTTTAATTTTTATATTATAAATTTTTTAAAAATAATAATAAAAAATTATCCCAAATAAAATATAATAAACAGTAAAAAAAGTCATAACAAATAAAAAAACAAGAATTAATTGTAATGGACAAAACGGCAAAAATACCCATCTGCCAAATAAACTGATAGAGCGTTTGTCTGATTGAAACAGTACAAAAAAGATAACCAAAAGAAACAAAAATAGATACTGAATGGAATAATATGAAAAGGAAAGAAATTGAACTATTCGGTGGTAGGATTATTTCTCCTAAGATTAAATAATAATAATAATAAATTTATATTATGGTGGTTTGATTTTTTTTTTTATTTTTTTTTTATTTTTTTAGTTTTTTTTTTATTATTATGGTGGTTTGATTTGAATTAAAAAGATGTAAGCCATTCCAAATGTAAGATTTTAAATATATTGATGTTTGATTTAAAGTAAAAAAAAATACATAAATTTGGGTTAACGAGTCGGGTTCGAATTAAACCCGAACTGACTTGGGCCTAAACGGGTTGACCCAAACCCAACCTATTTAGCTATATGGTCCACTTACTGAATCCGAACCTGACTCGAGCTAAATCAGGGTCGGGTCGACATGATCCACCAACCCGATATTTTTATTTTTTTTTGCAAATTTTTTTTGAAAAAAAAAAGAAAAAGAAAATTATATTAATTCTAAAATTTAAAATTCAATGAAACAACATACAACAAATGAATAAAATCAAAATTTTATTAAGTCTTTACATTTTAAAAATACATTACACAATACACATTTCAAAATCATTATAACCTTTTGAAATTGTAAATATAAAAATACATTACAATTTATAAATACAACTGAATTTATGACTTTGAATAATTGCATGTGTAGTCATTAATATGAATATCTCACCAATGAACCTGCAACAAAAATAAATAAAAATATGGATTTAATAATTTTAATATCTATCCAGTGAAATAGTATCTGCTCATTGCAAATAAATCCCCTTTCCCCAATTTATAACCTGGTTGCATCTATATTTCTATATTGCTACTATTGTATAAATTCATGAGGGTCTTCATCATTTACATATTAAAAAAGAAAACTATCATCAGCAGAAGACAAGACCACAAAAACTACAGTTAATGCATAATAAGTTTAATAACAGAAGTCAAAAGTCCAACACTCCAACCGGCCAACTCATAATACAAGTTTCCAAATAATCAGAATCAATAACTCAGCAAGCCCATAACATGATAACAACAACAACATTTGACATTTCAATTTTAAACACCATCTATTGTTGATCTCAAGTTCACAACAAAACCCTAATCAACATTTTAATCCCACCTTAGTCATTATAATTTTATAAGAATACACTAATGGGCAAATCCTCCAGGGCTCCATCTACATATTTCAAAAATCGTCAAATCGGAAACACATGAAACACTTAACACGGGAAACACCGAGAGTCAAAACACAAAAATTTTCAAATCCAAATGATTAAACTAGAGCAAAACAAAAGAACAAATATTCCATAAAAAACTAAAATAAAGATCGAAAACACCGTCTGACTGTCACACCGACGGTCCAAAACAACAAGAGGTCAAGAGTTATTCAAGATATTACTGACCGTCGCGACCGAGAATTCGAGAAAAAAGGAGGATTTGAGGTGAAATTTAGAAGAACTCCACTGACCGTCTGATCCAATGCTCCTGAAGGCCCAAGAGAGAACGATGAGTGGAAGCCCCAACAGGGAAGAGGCGAAGACTTAAATAGGCAAAACAACTAAATTCGCGACTTCGCATGAATGAGTGAATCGAAGAGTCGAAGATACTTAATATGCCAGAGCAGTCGTGAGTTAGTCTGGTCGCCATCGGGTTGGCGGGTTGACCTGAACCCGACCCGAAATATAAATAGATCCATAAATTAGACCTGAACCCAACCTGTTTCTTTCACGGGTTGACCCTAACATGAATTTTTGGGTCGTGTCAAAAAATTGCAGGCCTACTGAAAATTAAGCAGACATCGAAGACGTAAATATCATCAAGGATTTCAAAAATATGAGCACAGTTTAAACAATTTGGTATGCCTTCAACCTCATTTCATGTAGCTAATCAATTGGTGTGTTAAATTTGAAAGCAATTATTCAATAGCTTAAGGCTTTGTTTGGACAACTTTCTTACTGTTTTATAAAACTGCTTTTAGTACAAAATATATTGAAAGTTGGAAAAAAACAGTGATCTAAAACTATCCCAAACGAAGCTTAAATCAGATTTAAGCGAGCAAGGATATACAAATTAATCCTAATCAAAAGCTATCAGCAGAAAGACTGTCGAGTAAAAGAAATATTGAAAAGCTAAAAACGTATGCCTTGAAATGGACTGCAGTAAAAAAATTGCATTAGAGCAAATATAAAGAATTTAAACCCGGATCATTCGAACAAAAATAGTAGTATCTTATTATTAACCAGAAAATTTTGCCAACAGGTAAACGAGTAGGCAAAAAGATATGGGCTTAAGGCTGATCCTTGATGTAATTCAACCGAAATAGAGAAATATTTGATCAAACCATCTTGTATTTGAACACAAGTAATAGCTCCTGCATACATATCTTTAATGATTTGAATATAAGCATTATTGACTCCTTTCTTTTCAAAAACTCTCCATAGCACTTCTCTTGGAACTTTATCATATGCTTTTTCTAAATCAATAAATATCATAGGTATCTAGATCCTCCTTATTTTCTCTATATTTCTCCATCAAACCTCTTAATGAATGTTTGGCTTCCATAGTCGACCTACCTGGCATGAATCCAAATTGATTTTGAGAAACATTAGTATCACGCCGCAACCTATGCTCCATAACTCGCTCCCATAGTTTTAAAGTATGACACATTAACTTAATACCTCTATTAAGTCGTACAATTTTGTGCATCACCTTTATTCTTAAAAATAGGAATTAACACACCCATTTTTCACTCATCTGACATCTTTTTAGTCTTCAAAATAGTATTAAAAAGTTTAATTCGGAATGTCAAAATGTTGATCACAACCTGTATAATGAAGCTGGAAATTTATAAAAAATAAAACATAAAATTATGGATAATTGCTTCAAGGAACAAAACTGGAGGACTTAAATGGAAAAAGGAAAAGGGGGTACCATTATACCATTAGTAAAAAACAGTCCCGTCGGTCCTATATTTATGGTTTCCAATGAAAAGTTAGGAAAATGGGTTAACAATATTTCGGGAAATATTACAAAAAATACTCAGTTGGGTATTCCTGCTCATACCCGTTGTAATCATAATATAGTCTTTCACCGCGAGAAATGTCACGGCAAGCGACGAGTAAAACTCGACACTGCCCATCCACATCATATCTGACACATTTAATGTTCTGTTTCTTCATACCTTCCCTGCAAGAAAGAAAAAAATGGTTAGATTCAACCATTGAAAGATCTGTATCTCCAACAGTTGCAGGAAGAATCTGGATAGCTCCAGCAAAGTTTTTTTTTTGGAATATTAGGAGCAAAGCCCATTCATTAATCATGTAAAGAAGAAGAAAAAAAAAAAAACACAGGGGAGCAAACAATGCTCAGACAAAAATTGAGCATAGGCTCAGAAGCCACAGTCAAAGGATTTGCTAAACCAAAAACTATAACAGAAAAAGGAGAAAAACAGACAATAGCGAAAAATACTAGGACTCAGGAACAAAAGTGATCAACTGCAGATTCAAATAAAATTGGCACCCTCGGTTGCCCAAAGACCGACCATTCAAAGGGAAACCGAGACGGATAAACATCATCGTCCAAGGCATCAAAAAAACCCATCCATAAATACGAGTTCAGCCCGGCAGCGGCATTACGTCGGCAACCAAATCAATGCAGAAAATCCCTTCCAAAACATAATCCTGAAGCTTCCAAACTGATCAGCATAACACCCGCTCCAGCAAGATCAGTTGGAACCCAGACCAACATCATAGAAAATATCCAATTAACCAATATGATAATAACAGTAACCATCCAGAATACTAGAGTGTGCTTACGGAGTGTGGTTGTTAATTCCACTGATGAACCGAGCAATATTTCCCCTTTTGTCTGGACAGATCACTAAGCTATGAAATGGATTTGTCGCAAGGAGAAGGGTCATCATGCTGTCACAATCGTCATGTTCTCGTTTTTTTAGGTAATCCACGTCTCCTGTGTACTCAGAGATAAAGGTCATGTCCTTTATGTCTTCATCAGCATGGACCGTGAAGCTGCAGTGGCCAGGAAATTGTTAATTATATAATGGAAAAGTATGTCGCGAAATAAGCCGTGTGAATTTAGCTGAGGCAACTACCCTTCACATGAATCAAAAACTACAACCAGGGGAGGGCATTCCCCTCTCATGCACATGGACCTGCAGAGCTCTACTGTTTCTTTATCTTCTCTAGCTAGGACCTGATTAGTAGAAAAAGTAGTGGAGTAGGAAATAGAGAAGGAAAACACTAGAAAAAAAAAAAAGATTTTGACCAACTGTAAATGCACTGTTGCGATAGAGAAGATAGCAGGGAAAAACTCGAATAGATTTTTAAACCTGCATTCCTCCCTTCTCTAGGATTGCTGCATTAGCAGAGCTAGGGGCCATTCCAGGAAAGTAAGTCAAATCATTGCTGAACTCCATCTTCAAAGAAGTTAGAGCAGTTGCGAGAGAAGCCATTTGCACTAGTCTTTGATTCGGATCTTTACTAGGAGAAAAGGATACTAATCTCCTCTTTTTCTTCTGGCTGCCTAAGAAAACGGAACGCCTTCTTCTTTTCCTACCTTGGAAAGCAAACAAATTCAACAGCAATACAAATGTTATTAAATCAGTGATAACTGGTGAGAAGGAAAAGGTATGTTGAGGATGGAACATAAAGTAGCAATATCTAATGGAAAGTTCCAGAGTTGGATGGTTTAGCACACTATATGACATTCTGGCAAAAATTGGACCCTAAGCATGAGAAGAAACAAATAACGACATCTTAATTGTGGATTAGCATGGTTCCAGTGGCCTGATCAGGCCAGTCCTTTGGTTTCATAATACTCTTAACAGGCTAGTAGACCTGTTTTTGCAACCAACCTATAAGCAATGCTATAACCATGCAGCAGAAGCAGCAGCTCCTGAGATTGCTAATTATGTATTAGAAGGGCATTTGAGGCATTGGATTTAATTAAAAAATATGAAACACTTAACCTCCAACAATAGATATGTATCTTGCTCAACTTTAGCCTCTTTTTACTTCATCCTTACCTAGCAAGTGGTACATAGTCATTGTTTGGCTAGGATCAAGTGGTTCATGTGATTTTTGGATTGATCTTAGTCACCACTCCATCATGCTTGAGCAAATTTTAGGACAAGGTGATTCCCATAACAGATTCATATAGTTGATTAGACTCTTTGTGTATGATACTTGATGAGCTTTTGTTTGATGGTGGAGTGATGGCCGATTTGAGATACTCTCAAGTGGGAGCGAGATTGTTGAGGTATGTGAGGCTTTAGAAATAATCACACATTAGATAATTAAAAAATAATTTGATATAAAGCTTTTATTTTGAGAGTAAATTTGATCATTGGTATATCTATCCCAACTTTGATTCTCATGTGGTTCATCAACCCTAACATTGTGATTTATTAATTCAAGGCTATACCTATTGCAAAATATTTAAAAAAACAGCTCAATTTACAAGTCACGACTTGTGAAGTATGAAACTGATCAAATTTGATTTCAAATTTTTGGATAAACTAGATGAGAGATAAGATTACCTAGAATAATTCAACCATTCTTGTTTAGTCTCCTAATTGATTGAAATGAACGATATGCACATGTAAATGAATAACTTATATAAGATTGCTATTTTCAGTTTTCAATTATGAGTGGCAACCATTTCTTAATGTTTCAAGTAAAACCTTAATTTACCTTACAAAGTATGCAACATTAAGATTTTAACTTAAGAGGAGTGATAAGATTTGTTAGTAGAATCTGGGTACATCAGTATAAGTTAGTTCACAATTAATTGTGTGAGATTCAAATTTATTCATGGGCAACACTCATACGTTATTCCCGAGACTGACAAAGACCTAGAAAAAGAGGATAAGGTTGAGAGAGAGAGAAGTGGAAGGAGAGAAAGTGATGGGGACATCGATAATAGGTTTTGACGCGTTTATCAGAGGCGACACAGGAGATCGATGGCCATGATGGAGAGTCTTTACTTTTGATGCATTTTTTGTATTAGCATTTATGTATTAATCATGTCATTTCAGTTTTTCCATTTTTGCCCTTATGGGTAGTTGGTCGCTACTGTAGCCCAAGGGGCATTCTAGTCTTTTGTTTTCCTTGTCATTTTGAGGTCTATATATATGGCCATCTTCTTATGTATGAGGATTATTGATGATTGATGAATGAAAAGTTATCTTGGTGATCACTTTGTGAGTTCCAAAATTCCTCTAGATCTCTTTGTGAGTTCTTGAGGAGAAAGCTCTTAAATTTCTTTGTGAGTTCTAGTGAAAAGTGTGAGGTTTGTGATTCTCAATTTTCTTTTCTTCTCCACCAATCTCTCTCTCCCCCCCCCCCCCCCTCTTTCACCTCAAGAGAAGACAACCACACCCATTGGCTTGGAAAACCCGACCCCCAACTCCTTCCCGCCGTCCCTGGAGCCCAAATTGCCGGCTGCCATCCTACCACCGGCCGGCCACCTTGCCACTGACCCCCTTCCATCCGCCCACCACCCCTCTCTTCTACTCGCCATCATTTTGAAATTCAATTTTCGAATTTCAAAATTCTTTCCAAATTGAGAAATCCAAATTAGGAAAGTTCTTTATGTTGAATCCAATTTTAAATTAAATCAAATTGGATTTAATAATTTTCTTTCCTAGTCATCATTACGCATTTGGAAACCCCATCCCTTCCTCCCCAATCTCCTCCTCCTTGATGCCGCCGGCCCCTTAATGGGGTTTCCCATTAAATGTTCATTCAATGTCCCTCCTCCTTATTTGAAATCTAAAATTAATCTCAAATAACTTTCCCTCCAATTTCACTTAAAACTGAAATTGATTTCAGTTTTCCTCCACAAACCACTCTCCTCTCTCCCTCTATGCCGCCGGCCCCCTTATGGCTCCCTCCCATTAATTCCCTCCTTCAAAGGAATTAATTACCACCTATTTGGATTCAAATTTTAAGAGTATTTCCCTCCCAATTAACTCAAAATCTGAGAGTAATTTCAGATTTAGAATTAATCCCCTCCACCTCTCCAAACCGTCCACCACCTCTCCTCTCTTCGGTTTTCTTATCGTTGTGGGCTCCGAAAATTCGGCCTCGGCCTCCGCATCGCTTTTCTTATTCTTTGGCGATGGAGTTTTAACGAACTAAGTTCCGAGGTAAATTTTGGAAGGCAGATGGGTTTGTAGATAAGACACTACCCAGAGATTTCGCCCTCATTTTGCGAGGACTTTATGATCTGAGTTCTGGTTTCCTATAGGCGCAAGCCCCTATAGTTAATTACCCCTCCCGATCACGAGAGAGAACTTTCGATTAAGGCTAGTCATCGATCAGATACGTAGAGAGATACGTGTTATCTGGCATATAGTAGCAGCAATGGTTTAGGTATTTGGAAATTTAGAAATTGGATTTGGAAATAGTTGGAGAATTTGAAAATATGGAGGATTGAAAGATTTGGAGAGTTGGAATTTGATATTTAAAAATAGAAATTTCACCATCTTGCACTTAAAGCGGATGGTGGAGGAATGGATGATGGACCCGATCAAGATCCCATGGTTCCGTCGTCCCGGGCCATCGTGGTCCCTGGTCTACTTAGTCAGAGGAGGTAGTCGACCCAACCTGACAGAAGGATCCTTGTCGGCAGCCATGGGTTGCTTCGTCCAAGGGGACCTTGTAGACCGGGGTTGGATGTTTGTCTAAGGGGATAAATTTGAATCCACCTTAGCTAACAGAGGGCTTTGTGCCCTATCGATCATATCCTGTTGATTCATATCTCAAGGATTTGATGCCAATAAGGAGCGTATTGGCTCTGACCATAACCGGTATTTCGTGGTGCCATTTGGCGGCAAAACCACTCGGTTCAGAGGGCCCCGGGTCATAACCGTTTATCCTGCGGTGCCATTTGGCAGCTAACCGCCGGTTAGAGGACACGTACCACGTCCTTACTGGCAGGAGATTGTTTTGAGAATGGATCCTAGTGATATTTTCGACTAGGCATTTGGCTCTTTGTGAGCTAGAGTTTATTTGAATTTGTCCACCCCGGTAGACTGTTGCGGAGGGTGGATGGATTTTGCTTTGAGTGATTGATGGATTGATTTCAGATTTAAATATCTGAATTTTTGGGATTGATTTTGGATTTTTGGAGTACGAATTTTGTGTGGATACTTGAGTGGAATTTGAAATATTTGTGGACCCCTCCGGTTGAGATCTTCGTTCAATACGGCCATCATCGAAGTGTTTAGGGGTCATTTCCATTTGATTGAACCTTGTCGACCCTATCAACTTATCGATAGGGGATCGGGTTTCTCATAGGCTTTGTGCCTTTTGTTTAGTGAATTCTCTTGATTTTAGGCTTTGAAGGCCTAAAAAGAATGTATTTAGACAAATACACCGGTCGCTACAACCGTGTATTTTGTTAGGTAATTCGAATCTTGTCGACTTCTATTGATCCGTATAGAAGGATCGGATTCGAGCTTGAATTCACTTGTCAACCCGCGCAGCATCCCTAAACGTCACGTGTATGTACCAATAACACGCTCGCCGGGGCCCATGCGGGTTTTATAATTTCTTTTACCCCTTTTAGTGTACCTATGTGTATACAATTTATGGTGCACATGGGGGTATTTTTGGAATAGGCGCCTTCTGTCTGCTTATATCAGTGTTGCAGATCCGGTGGCGTGGCGTTGTAGATTGTAGACGCCTTCTGTCTGCTTGTATAAGTGTTGCAGATCCGGTGGCGATTTGGTCTTGATGTTGACCCCTTCCCCCTTTCTCAATCACCGGGGAAGGATTTTCTGGATTCGGGAGTCAAAGGCTGCTGATTTGGGGAGGACTCCCTTTAGGCTCTTCAGTGTGGCAGACTTGTTATTTCCGGTATTTGTAGATACTAGAGCTGTTTTCTTCTTGAGTATAGAACTAAGAAGAGAGTTTAGAACATCAGGAAGTTTGGTTCTAATTTGTTCAAACATGTCATCCCTTATGCCAGGGGGTGTCCTTTTTTTCGTACATCGGGTTGCCTTTGTACCCGGCGTGCTGGAAGATCTTGACCACCAATGTCGTAGGTGATATATGTACTTGTGTCCGCAGTGATTCGTTGTATTTGTGATATACACACTGTTGTTATCCACAAGTGGCTCGTGTTTGCTTGTAGGGATCCGTTGTATTTGCTACGACCTTCTAGAGATGTTCGTAGAAGACCCACTGTTCCCACATCATGCCCACCTATCATCAATCTCAGGTGGGTGATGATTGCTTTTGCTGTAGGGGCAGGTCTTTGATTGCTGGTCTTCCAGCATTGCCATCTCAATCAAGAGGCATTGTAAGGAATGTCGTAGGAGTTCGTTGCATTCATCTTTCGTGTGCATCAAGATTTCATCTCTTACTTGCAACTTGTTGTTAGCTTGGACGACTGTGCACTTAGATCTTGATTTGTTCATTCATCCAAAGCCCATTTCTATGTATTCCATTGAACCCAAGTTCAAGGTTCAACTCATGCTTGAGTCTTGTGTGTTGTTCTTGAAAGTTCAAGTTCTTCATTTGCATGTCATTTATGTTTGAAGATTTTCTGGCACTAGTCCTTTGCTTACATCAAACATTTATATTCATTTGAGAACTTGGGACTTTCACATCTTTAAGAGAATTAAGATCTGATTCCTTGTAGTTCGTATTGAGCTCAAGTGTAGTTCAAAGTTCTCTGTATTTATTTCTTTTGAATTTAAGTCCAGCTCTTTGTGGTCCACATTAAGATCTTCATAGCTCATTTGCAAGTTTAGGTTCTTGTAGTTTTGTTGAGTTCAAGTTTGAATGCATCATTTCAAGTGATCAGGTCCATAAATCCCTGAATTCAACCCGGTCTGAGTTCTGAGTGCAAGTCCAAGTTGATTTTGGTTCAGGACCTTCTGAAGTTCTTGCAAGTTTAGCTGAATATTCAAATTGATTTGCATCTGATTCCAATTTAATTTCATTTGGATTTGATATTTAGAAATCATTTGAATTTTGTTCTGATTCAGGTCCACAAGTCCTTTGTTCTTGTACAGGTCCTCTACTCATTTGGTTCAAGTTCTGTACATTTTTGTTCGAGTACAGGTCTTCTACATTGTTGCCCAAGAAAGTCTTTATATTGTTCAAGTTCTTTGTGCATTTCAGTGAAAATTTCGGCAGCACCCCGGCATATCCCCTGTTTGGGGGAAAATTGGGGAGCTGGGCCTTCCCACCACGCTACTAGAGCGTGTATGGTAGGTGTCCGTAGACACCGCGGCCGTACAAATTTTCATCCCACCACGCTACAAGAGCGTGTATGGGGCCTTCAGCAGTATCCGTACCAGAACAGCAGTGACTCCCCACCACGCTACAAGAGCGTGTATAGGGCTCTCCCGCCTCGTCGTATGCTTCGCACCGGGCTCCCTCCTACCGTGCTACAAGAGCGCGTATAGGTGGTTCCCCGGTCCGCTGCAAACGTCGAGAATGGGATTTTGGAACATCATACCTTTGCAGTCATCGGCGGTGTCGGTGTCGAGGTCGAGGTCGAGGACTGTCCCCACCACGCTACAAGAGCGTGTATAGGGCTTACCCGCCTCGTCGTATGCTTCGCACCGGGCTCCCTCCTACCGTGCTACAAGAGCGCGTATAGGTGGTTCTCCGGTCCGCTGCAAACGTCGAGGACGGGATTTAAGTCAGAAATTTATACCTTGGCGACTCTGGCGGTGGCTCGTGGATCGAGGCAAGAGGGGCAAGCATTACTTGTAATTAATTATTTAATTATAACTAAAATATTAATTATATTTAATTATAATTAATGTTATTTAATTATGATAAATTATGATTAAAAATAATTAAATAATTAATTAGAATTAATAATAATTAACTATTTAATTATAATTAATCTATTAATTATAATTAGTTATGACTAATTATAATTAATAATAATTAATAATAATTAATAGATAAATATAATTAATAATAATTAACTAAATTTAATTATAATTAATTATAATATATATAATTAATGATTAATTATAATTAAAAATAATCATTAAATTAATTATAATTAAAATTAATTAATTAGTAAAATTAAAATAAACCTCTCCCTCTCCACTCTCTCTGGTTCAACAGATTTGCGGGATTTGGCCATAGAAGCGTGCAAATGGAGAAAGTTACCTTCACTGGCAGCGAGCTCCCGTTCGAGCTCCCAATCAAAATGTCGTAACTTCAGGTCCGGCCAGAGGGAACAGCGTCGGACGAGCGAGTGAAATCGAACAGCTACGAAGGAGGCGGGGAAGCACCTGACAGCCGGCGAGCCCCTGTCTTGCTTCCGATCAAGCTGTCGTAACTTCCGATCCGACTGAAAGGGTAAGTCGTCGTCGGAACGAAGTCGTCCAGCCACGAAGGTGTCGGAGAAGTCGCACGCAAGGGAGAAAGTTATTTTCACAGTGAGCGAGCGCCTGTTGTTGCTCTGATCAAATTGCCGTAACTTCCGATTCGACTCGAAGGAAACGTCAATGGAGCGGGGTCGAACAGCCAGAAGGAGCCGGAGGAGTGCTCGACGGGGAGAGAATTTCCTTCACAGGCGAGCTCCCGATCTTGCTCTCGATCCGATAGAAGGAACAGTCGTCGAAGGTGCGGGCGATCGAGAGAGAGCGAGAGTCAGGAGAGATCAGAGCGGGAAAAAGAAATCGAGAGAGAGAGCTTGCAGAGGATCTAGTCGAACGAGGCCTTCGGCCTCTTTTCTTTTCATTTTAACGACACAAGGTCGTGTGGGAGAAGGGACATCGACGTGCGAAATGCGGCGACGACGTGCGGGCAGGTACGAAAATTTTTTTTTTCTTTGTTTTGTTTTATACGGCGGCAGGTTAACAATCGTGTTCCTCATCTTCATGCAAACCATGCATGGCGGAACCCGAATAGAACTTTGGATTTGTGCATGACTATCGAGATCAAGTCGACATCCTCCAATCGCCATTCTTTGAAGTGAGCTTTGATTTCGACGACACCATTGAAGAATACATCGACCGTATCCAATACACCTTAGTTGACGTGATCGACGAGCAAAGGTCAAAGGGACGTTGGATCATCATTGGACGACCATCTTCCTCCACCACTCCAGCTACCTTCCCAACAACGACGTTCCTTGGCTCGTCCGTCCAAGTGGTTACTTCATTTCTAGTGTGGAAGATCTTTCTCCGCTCAACCTAGATTCGTAGGGAAGAGAGTAGATCCTCAAAGGTGAACACCTCATTATTAACTTTTGGATTTGTGTTACAAGCTTTTACATTCCTTCACCTTGTATTTGATTGAAAGTATCTTGGTTAATCTTCATGCAATTCTTTGCCAAATCAAGTGGAAGACTGAGAATTCTTGTAACCTACATTGAATTGACGCATCATTTTATAAAGGTTAAACTTCTATTAAATTCTCTAGATAATCTTGTGTAACTCCAAGCATGTATCACATCAGAAAGAAGCTATGGGCACTCTACTATCAACATAAGAAGAAAAAAAATGAAATACCTAAAAGTTACAAGTAAACATATAGATTTGGACTTATTAAATTAACTTGAAATTTTATACTAAAATTTAAAGTTTAATTACTGTTTAAAGTTAATAATTGTAATTATTTATTAATTTATTTATTTATTTACCTACTAATTATTATTATTATTAAGTATTAACTCAAAGCAGTATTTAACTATTAACTTAAAATTAAATTAATTCAAGGACTACAATAGCATTAATTTAATGTTAATTAAATTAAAGTTAAAAGTTATATACAAAAGCTGTTATGCGTTCAATTAACCTTATTAAACTAACTATTTCTTCTGTTTCCCAAATCGATGCTTATAGCGGCTGTTGAAAGGAGCGGCCAATGATTTTTGCCATCAGACGGTTGAGAAGGATATGGTGTATGCACTATACAGTTATTTGTGTGCAGGCCTCTTCCTTTCGAATACTTTTCATGCAAGCAGGAATCAATGGGGTATGAAGCAGAGAGGTAGCGAAAGTGGAGCGTAGGTTGTTTAAGGCTTTGGAGTAGATTGCTGTAAATACCTTGAAGGAATAATATTTATTCGGTGACTGCAGAATTCAGTGGAAGAAGAAGAAGAAGAAGAAGAGGGTATTAAGGGAAAGAGAGTAGCGAAATTCATATAGTGAATGCAGAGGGGAGGTTTTGAGGTAATTTACAAACGAAAAACAGTACGAGGTGTCAAATTCAAGGGGACAACTCGACACAGAGGTAAGTAATACAATTTTAATTCAAAAAGCAAATGCTGTCATTTCTAGACCTGTACAATTATATTTGACTAAATTAAAAGGAAATAAGCATTAAAGTTAATCATTTTGTTTAAGGTGTATTCACAGTAAAGTGTTTATGTATGAACGATCATATGTAAATTGTTTAAGTTTAAAATTAGATATTGAACGATTTGATAAATATTTTCCTGATTGACAGAATGCTGGAAAAAAAAAAGCACAAGTTATGTAATACATTCTTATTATTTTAATATAAGAAATGTAGAAGATGTATCTTGTATAGTAAGCATGAAATATGACAAATCAAATATGAGTGTGTAAACTTTGAAGCCTGTTAAATATCATATTAGTAAAAGAGTTGGCACTGAAATAAAATAAAATCTATGAAGGAGGCGGGGAAAAAGGGATCCCAATTGAGGCAAAAATGAGCTCAGTGCGATTTGATGGTGTCAGGTTTTATTTGGGTTCCATTGAATAATATGATGAAAATTATAAAAGCCAATTAAATGTAAAATGAAATCTAGAACCTAAGATAGCTAATATTTTGTATTATGCACAGGCTTCAAATACAATGAAAGATGATCCTGAATATGTTTAAAGTTATTTTACAATTACCTTATGAGTTAATTTAGTCATGATTTCAATTATATTATTCTCTATAATATTCCATTAAATTTTTTTATTTGAATTGCATAACTTTTTTAGCTTCATGGCTCATCAATTTTTTTTTTATATACTGGATGTTGCTACATGAAATATATGGAATGTAATTTTAGTAATAATAGTTTTAGTTGGAGAGTGACTTTGGGTAATCAAGTTATTAATAAGAGTACACATTTAGATATCTTGGGTATTTGTTTAGAGTGATGGTGAAATAGATGAGGATATTATTAGTAGAATTCAAGTTGAATGGTTGAAGTGGAGGAATGCATCAGACTTGTTGTGTGATAGAAAAGTCCCCCTCAAACTTAAAGGAAAATTCTATAAGATGGTGGTTAGACCTAAAATGCTTTGTGGTGTCGAATCTTAGCCATTAAAAGAGAAGCATAATACTAAGTTAAGTTTAGCAAAGATGAGGATGCTTAGGTGGATGGGTGGCTTTATCCTTAGAGATAGGATACGAAATGAGCATATACGTGAAAGGTTGGAGTAGCTCCAGTGGAAGATAAGATTAGAGAGAGTCACTTTAGATGGTTTGGTCACATAAAACAACCTCCTGATGATCCGATTAGGAAAGTAGACGTATTAGATTTGATTTATGTTAAGAAAGGTAGATGTAGAACCAAAAAGACTTGGTCAGAAAATATTAGAAATAATTTTTCATTATTAGATTTAAACGAGAATTTGACTTTTAACAGAACACAATGGAGAAAAAAGGATTCATGTAGCCAACCCCACGTAGTGGGATAAAGGCTTGATGTTGTTGCTGTTGTATGTTGTTACATGAAAAAACAAAGAAAAAGTGAAAACAAGTTAGGCTCAGATTAATGAATCTTTAGGTTCTATTGTTTAGCAGTATTTGTGAGTCTACAACAGAGGCAAGTAGACTGTTAATTGTTGTGATGTTTTGGGATTTTCTTAATGGTTATGTAATTACTTTTATGATACTATTGAGATAATTTAGATGCTTACGTTAATATGGTAAATGGATTGTACTATGGATAGAACATATTTATAAAATTATTGTGTCTTAAATGTTAAATGTTAAGAAGGATAAGTTATTTTTGCTGTTGCACCCTGCACTGTCAGTGGGGTGTTACAAAAGAGCAGTTGTAGAATATATTGCATGTCCAAAAATTGCCCTTTGATCCTATTTTTATTGGATTCTAGGGGTTATAGGAGACGCTACACTAATAGTGTACATAAAAAATATGATACAAATGTTAAAAACACACGATTGAGGCCCTAATAGATACATGTAGATAGTTGCCTCTAACATGGACTTGGGATGCCTCTAGCGAGTATTCGGGACTATCTGTCAATTTAGTAGATGTGATCGCCTGATTAGATCATGTATGACAATTGCTGCTCAGGCAAGTGCCTCTCTAGCTGGGGTGAGTGCTCCTAAGATGAACACCGCTATGACTGAAGTGAGTGCTCCTCAGCCAAGTGCCCTTTTAGCTAGAGTGAATCCTCCTTCTAGATGTTCCTTTGACTTTTTACAGAGTCCACCTTGCATCCTTGACTCTCTCTGATCAGCACATTGAATACTATATGTAGTATATCGATTCTTTTGAATTTTTAAAGAGCGACTTACCAAAAAAAAATTACGTATTTGTTATTCTTATCAACTTGTTAAAGAGAGGATAAACTTTTACTGTTTTGCTTTATTTACTAATTGGGAAAGGTGCCTGCATTTTTTTCCTCAAAATTTACTCCATTTTGTCATACCTTCATAAAACATAAAAGTGCATGCTTACATAGGTGAAAATTGTGGGTATTATAATTGAACAAATGCATACTTACATAGGTGAAAATTGTGGGTATTATAATGGCTCTGACAACTGTTGGAGTCTCGGAGAGATTGCTCTAGCTACTGGGAATAGGGTCCTTGCTATTGGCGTGTTCACCGTCTACTCCACTCCACAAACACTAATTAGGAAACTAGCGACTTGGCCATTATGGCAGCTCCCATCACTAGTGATTCTAACCCATCTCTCACAACGGGTGGCTCGATTGCCAAGATTGTTGAGTTGAAGTTGTCTCTAGCTATTATGTTGGATCGCATCCGTGTCCTTGAGGACCAACTTACTGATGCCAGGCAAGCACTGAGAAAGAGAAGAAAAAAGTTGCCGTGTAGGAGAAAAATGAGTTCCTTTGTTTCCTACTAACGAGTAATTATCTCGATTCATTGAGAATAACAGGACTTGAAAATTGAGCTAGTAGCAACTCGTAAGTTTTTGGAGTCATCCAAGTCAAATAGGTCCTTGGCAAGGTGTGAGATCTTGTAATATCCAAAGATAAAATTTGAAAGAATTATTTCTTTTATCTTTTAAAATCAACATCAGAGCTATATATTTCTCTTTTATCAATATCATATCGGCTAAAATAAAACTAGTAATATAAATATCAAAATACATCTACATCTTTCTTTCAATATCATACACAATACCCATGTATCATATAATTATAATTTATCATTATCAATTATGAATACAAAAGAATAACTAAAAGACTAAAACATAAACTAATAGTAAACTTAGAGAATCCTGATCTGATCAATCTCACACATATGATCATCTGTTCTAACATGAAATTATTTAAACCACATATAATGAGCTAAAATCCTAACATGTTATCCAATCCTAGAATTAACTCAAAGCACCGTAAAAAATTAGTATGTATGTCATCAATCAATTCATAACAATAATAGTCATATGATCATGAATCGATCATGAAATAGTAAAATGCACATGCAATAATACTAGAATATGTAAATAGGAAAATATTATGGTATATAAGCTAGTGAAGTAGTATGATGGTGAAACCAATAAACTAATACGAGTGTCGAATTGATAAAATAGTCACTGTATCAGGACTATCAATCAGTAAGAAAATTGTATAAAGCGGTACAACCAAAGCATTGGTAAAGACTTTTAGAATCATGTCAATACAGTAAAACCCTATAATGATGTACACATGTTATCCAGTTATTATATATCAATATCAAATTAGTATCATAATCACGTGCTCAATATCAATACAATGAATTAATATCAGTAACCAGTACAGTGAATCAATAATAGTAATAACGAATAATGATGTTCGTATCAGTAGCAGTATTAGTATAGTGTCGGCAGTAAAATTGGTGGCAATAACAGTAAAGCAATGCAGTAATAGTAAATCCATATAGAGATAGTAAATCAATAAACAATAAAGTAGTAAAATTGTACAGTAAAAGTAATAAAAAATCAATAACATGCATTTAAGTAGTCACAATAAACAAGTAATAAGTCCCTGTTTAAGCGGTATTTTTTTTAGTAAATAGTAATTCGTATCAGTATTTCATTGGCTCAGTAAACAAAGTCATTACTCTTTACCCGTCGGGACAGTAATCATCTCCTTATAACTCCCAATTAGTATTACATGAATTAGTATATGATAACACCAAACCACAATATTTAAAGGAAGGCCCGTCGGCCCGCCATTATATATAGGTCAATTAGTTTCTAGCCAATATCAGTAAAACCAGTTTTACTTGTTCTTACATATATTATTATCAGAGTATTATAATAATAATAACGACTAACAATTACTCAACCATACATTCACATTCATTTTCAATGCTTGCATTAAAACTATGCCTATATAGAATACCATAATTATCCATATTAGATTTTGGTTATCATTCTTTATATAGTTAACTTTTCATAAGAATGTTCAATCGAGCCCAGATAAACCTGATATTATCGCCAATAAACTACATAGAGGTCCCTTTTGCCTCTTTCGAGATCCCTTTTGACCCACTTATAATGCATATTTCATATTCGGGGTCCCATTTGCCCGACCTGCAATGTATATATAATATCATTTCATAGTCAACCTTTCTTAATTTTGATATTCAGTTGACTTCAAAAATTAATAATTCATACTTGCTTTATTATGTTGCATGCTTTTATAAAAATCTATATGTTACGCCGTTTATATAAAAAGAATGTGTATACAACATGTAATGTAGTAAACTTATTTCCAAATTATTACCAACTAAAAAAATCTTTAAACAATCATACTATATCTTATTTTAAACTATAATTATTCAAATGTACATGTGGTTGCTTATACATGAATGCTTGGATATATGCTTATATTCAATAATCTAAATCATCTAAATGCATTTATTCCTTCAATTGAGTCAAGTAAAATTTTATGTATCTAGAATTAATAATATTTTCTTTTATAATTTAGAATTGTATTTCTGGCCTCCTTGACGAGTTGTTTCCTGAAATTTGACACCTCGTACACTTTTCTTTTAATAAATTATCTCAAAACCATCCATCTACATATACTAGTTGAATTCCTACACAATTGATTCAATTTTCTTTTAACATCTTTTGCTAATATTAAAAAATTTAAAATTTAGAATTGCATTTCTTACCTCCTTGACGAGTTGTCTCCTCAAATTCGGCACCTCGTACCTTTTTCTTTGGGTAAATTATCTCAAAACCTCCTCTCTGCATATACTAGTTGAATTCATACACAATTGTTTTAATTTTCTTTTAATGTCTTTTTCTAATATTAGGAAATCTAAAAGACCACAATAATATTATAATTTAACCAATTTACTTACCTCAAATCCTTATTTCCTCAATTTCTCTAATTTCCTCTGCTTCTTACTCAACCTAAAATTTTGGATCTTTCATAGCCACTATTCCTTCACAACAAAAGCTATCACACGGCTACAACACTCACCCCTGATCATTGCTACAGTTCCTCACACTGTTCCAGTTCTCCACATCTGATCTTTGCTATAGTTGCCAACCCGCCTTTGCTGCACTCGCCAACTATTCTCAAATCTTACCGTATGTTTGCTTGCATGAATCCAAACTGGAAAAAGGAAATAATAAAGGGCCCACCGATAATTGCGCACTCAACTTCACAACTATTTGAAGCACCTATTTGGAATTAAGGCATTATACAATTTAATTTAATCTATCCTTATACAATTTAATTTAATCTATTCTTAGTATAAATACTAAGATTTACTTAAACAGTTTATTTAATAGTAATTTAACTGTTAATAAAAAATCACAATTCAAATAAAAATACATTTTCTTTACCTGATCTTTTGGATATTACAGATCCATAGCTAACTTATTTCTTTACTTGTATTTATAGATAATATCAGACCATATGAAATTTGTCTATGCTAAAATCCTCGTTTCAATTTACTTAGTAAAGCAGTTGACTATTATCATAATGATGTTTTTGTCAGCTAGGAGGTGAGAATATCCCTATCGAGTATATCCCCCAAAAAATGAATGTTCAAGGGCTAGAGATTGGCTATATAGTTTGTGTGATGGATATAGTTGCATCTAGGAAAATTTGACATTGCAAACATTTCTTCGAGAATACTTCTACATCCTTTTTGAGGGTCAGTTAAAAGTGTTCTTGCTAGAGGATCTTGTGTTCCAAAGTCCTTATTGGATGGCTTCCACACTTTTCAGAATATATTTTAACCTGAATTCTCTTCACTTTCTTCTCCTTCACAACTCAAATTTAATGAGACGACTGACATTTTGAACAACTCACTTCCCATTAGCAAGTATTGGGCGACCTTAATCTTGAATCTTCATAGGTCAACCAAAAAACGCAAGATTTCTCATTGATGTAGGACTACATGCAAAGATCGAAAACTTGCACAAAATAAATTAAGAACAATTTAAGATTTTCGTTAATAGTGATTAGAACAACAATGTAAAACTCATAAATGGTCAATCCCGTTTAGGCCAAGCGACACAAGAGACTAGTCCAAATCAAAACACTTAAGAAAATTAAAACATTGCATAAGTAGTAGTTTCCAACATAACCAAACTGTAACAATTAGATCTAAGAGCAAAGAAGTAACAAACCTACGATTACTAATGGATGGCGATTGGTAGACACAATCTCTTGCGTGAACAAACTCTCATAAAAGCAAGTAGAATTTGAAAGAAAATGAATCAAGGAAGAAGATCACCTTTCAGGAGAGATGTTGTGAATTACCACGCACCTTTCATTGGTCCCTTTCAACCAGTACTACGGAAAGAAGAAATCTCTATGGATCCGTCAAGGATTGAAATCACGCCGACGACGGAAAGTGAAGAAGATCCACAACGCCTTGGCCGTCAGACCCTTCGAGTCGACCATGAATCAATATCATGTAAAGAGAGAACAAACTAGAGAAGAAGAGGGAGAGAGTTGGCGGTGGGAGGGAGGAAAGGGCTAGGGTTAAGAAAAGACTAGATGGGATGAAGAAATAATATTAGATCTCCATACCCAAAATTATTCTCAGATTTTAAGTGAAAGAGGGAAAAAAATATGAGATTTGAATTTTCAAAACCATGTAATTAAGAGTTTTAATGGAGCATTAAAGGGAGGGGACCACATGGGAGGCCGGCGGCATGGAGAGAGGGAGTGGGGGTTAGGGGAAAAAGAGTTATGCGTTTCCAAATACGCTCTGACTAATTAATGATGAAAATTTCAAATCCGCTCAAATTCAAATTTGAAATTTGAATTCTCATTGAAACTTTCCTAATTTGGCATCGGACAAATTTGGAAACTTCCACGTTGAATTTTGAAATTCAAAATTAGTGGAGAAGGCAAGAAGGGGGGCCGATGATTGGTGGAGGGGTTGGTGGTGGGAGAAGGGGAGGCCGGCGGTTAGGGTGGAGGTCGGCGGGATGATGGGAAGGTGGGGGGGTTTTGAGGATATGGTGAGGTTGAGCTTGGGAGGGTGCGATTAGGAGGTGGAGGTTGGTGGTGGGGAATGGCCGGAGGTGGATATTGGAGGAAACGAAAAGAAAGAAGGGAGATAAACCAAGAGCCACCGGAGGTGACTGTTGGGTACGACGGGTGGCCTCTCCTAGGCTCCACCAAACTCACAACTCTCTCTCAAGCTCTCACAAAAGCTTCAAGAAGACAAATGCAGGAAAATTTCTTAATATCATTCATTAACCATCAAAAGTACAAGATGAAGGCTATAAATAGCCTCATACAATGACATAGAATAAAAGGACTCAAATACCCTCAAGGGGCTACATGACTCAATCCCTCAAGCAAGGGTAAAAAGGGAAAATGCAGAAATAAAATACATCAAAATAAAATGACAATACTAAAATCAGAAATACATCGGGTAAATCGTGGCCGTAGATCTACGGCCACGTCGAAGGTAGACTTTCCAACTGATGTCCCCATCACTCATCTTCAAGTACTTGGTGGTGGATCCACCCAATTCACTGAATTATCTCTTCGAATTGCATCACTTCCGATTTTTTAATGATAGAGTGAGACATCTCTATGACAAGTCGCCCATCTAGGTTCCCATCATAGAGAGGAGGTCGACAAGTTGGTTTTGCGATATAAGGATCTGACTTATCTAAAAAAAAAATTCTAATTGGCCAATCTCCTCCACTTTGAAGAGGTATCTCTTCAAGTTCACCTCTTGTAATTTAAACTATCCTTCAACTTAATTGACTATAAGTTGCGAGTCATAAAAATATTGTTAGGTGTTTGGCTTCAACTACAACCACAAATCTCAACCCCATAACTAAAGCTTCGCAATAGACTTGGTTATTGATGACAAAAATTTGATTTTGAAGGCATCTGTCAACATGATACCCGCTAGGCTCTCTTTAAAACCTTGCCAATTCCAATTCCTTGTTCCCCTGATGCTTTATTAATATATAAGGTCCAAGACTGATCACCCCTTCTCACTACCTCTTTATATAATTCGGGGGTGGTGAAATGAGCCAACAATTCGATGAGTGTTCGAGCCATAATGGTCATTTTCGACAGGCAAAAAATATGAAACTCGCCCAGCTCGACAGCCCACTTTAATAATATGGACTCTAAAATTCGCACCATAGCTCATCTGAAAGAGTTTAGGGATTTTTGGGTCAATTTTGTATAAGAGAAAATTAAGGTGAAAATAAGACACTACCTAGCAATTTCATCCTAATTTCACGAAAACTTTAAAATCTAGTTTCAGGTTTCTCATAGAAACAAACTCGTATGGTCAACTACCCTCTCATTAATAAGAGAATTTTTTATTAAGGCTAATCATTAAAAACTAATACTTAGCTTTTAGTAAAAGCAAATTTAGTTTAGGGTTTGAAATTTATCATCTTATACTAAAAGCCGACAATAGGGAGAAGGATGATGAACCAGATCAAGAGCTTATAATTTCATCATCCTGAGCTATCATGAATCCCAATCTATTTAGTGACCAACCTAATCAAAAGATCCTTGTCAACAGCTATTGATTATTTCATTAAAGAGAACTTTATAGAATTAGGTTAGATGATTGTATAAAGGGATAAATTTATGTTGATCGTAGTAACAAAGATTTTTATATCATATTAAAATATAATCTATAATTCATTACTCTAGTGTTTTTAGCCACTAGGGAACTTGCAGGCTCTAATCATGATCAAAATTTAATCTTGTCATTTATGCAAAACAATCCAATCAAAGAGCTTTGGTCATAATTGTTTATATGTGATGTTATTTGATAGCATAATCACTATTAAATGTAATGCCCAAAGACCGAAATTAGAAGAATTATCTATTTTATCTTTTAGTCATCCACCAGAGCTTCTATAAAATCATCAATATAAATCATTACATCCACCGGAATTAACTAAACATCATATATATCAAAATCTTTCACTACATTCTTTCATCAAAAATCTCATTTACAATAATCAATAGATTATTATAATCAACAATCTATTACAAGCGCACGACTATAAAAAAGTAAAAGAGAATACAAAAATATCAGAAGAAAAACATGAAAATTTCAACCAGCCTCACTCCATAGAGTCCTAGCCCTTTTCTTATCATGAAATAAATAAAATTCACATAATGAGCTTGCAAAGCCCAGCAAAAATCCAAAACCCACTAAAACTTTCAATACAATGTTTTAGAAATAACTATGCATGTATCGCTTTCAATTTAATCAATGATCAATAACGAATTGCACTAATTGATATGATCAATAATGAATAGCCAAAAAATTTATTATGCTGAAATCCATAAGTCAATAACACGTGCGAGAAAGTAAATGCGTCAATAATCAATTAATCAATACAATGGGAAACAATGTATTAGTACTGCAATCATTCAATATTATCATTATGTCAGTGAGATGAATCATGAACGTGTAAGTATCACATCAGCATGCTATGTACCATTAGTGATGTCATATGCCTAATATAGCAGTCTATAGTATCCTAAAGTCATGAATGATATATCAATTAAAATGTATAGGCATGAACAATAATAAAAAATGCATAAATCAATTATCTATCTCATCTATTCTTAATCATTAGTTCTTTATTTGTTATTCTGTATGCTCTCAATATATGCATCAAAATCATATAGGTCAACAAGATAGGTCATCCAGCTTTAATGTGGTATTTTTATATTTTCATCTATCATCCACTAATCTTATCATTTATTTGTTAATTTGATTGTCATTACAGGTGACTTCCAATAATCTATAAAAAATCATCACTCTCTACCTATCGGCGTAATTGATCATCAATTGCAGGCTATAATGGGATAACACCACAAGTCAACTTAAAAGGAAAGCTTGTAAGCTCATCCTCCTGTATAGAGTATTACATTTTAAGAGTCACCAGTATTAATTATAGTGTTAACTACTAGCCTTTCTTGCTTACATTTAAATGCCATATTCATATATCAATAGTATCATTTTTCTATATAATGTAGAAACATGTGTATAGTATTATGCAAAGAAGGAAATTCTATAAAATGCATATTATTCATCAATCTTCAGAAAATAATAACTTCCAATTTACCTGGTAAAATTTCACAAAATTATAGTCAAAATATTTATAAAAATTTTATCCATCATACCCAAAAAATTATACGATAATAGCTCGATAAATCAGGAGAAAATATATTTTATTACTTTTAAAAATTTTAAACCAGTAAACACAAAACCATTGAAAACTAAAATAAAAATTGAGTTAAAATGATCATAATACTCTTCCAACATAAGGCAACGAACAAAAATGACCATAAGTGACTTTCTATCTCTTCCTCTCTCCACTCCCTTTCTTCTTCCTTATCTGACAAACCACAAATGGGGGAAGGAAATGGAGTGAAAAATATATAAAAACTCGTATGAATGCATGAAGCCATTGCGCCCAAGTGACCTAGCAGCATTGCACGTCATGCAGCTCCGAAGTTACTGCAGAACAGAGAGCTATGACACTAAGGGGCCACTGCGCCCGAAAGCACAACACTACAACGCTCTAATAGACAAACTTCTGAAATTTTTTGAAAATTCATATTATTCAAAATTAAGGCTACTATAATCTACTCATCTTATAAAAATGTCTTCCCTGACATTTTCACTAAAGATTTGGGAAACAAAATCAGTACAAAATAAATCCGTTTCAAAATAAATCAATTCATTTCAAAACAAATTCATACGATTTAAAACAAATAAAATCAATTTAAATTTGTTCAATAAAATCCAAAACAACACTAATCATTGACTTATTGTTCCATTTCAAGCATTCATAAGTTCAATCATCACACCTACACATGTCATTCAATCACTCAGTATGCTATGCAATGATTATCAATCAATCAAATTTAAATGCATTTAAAGGCATAAGATAAAAAATGCTACTAGTGGATCCTCCAGGAACAACTTTGTCACTCTATTGAATTAAATTGTAAACTCAAGGTCATACTGGTGCTAGTACTACATACTGTACAAATTCACTTTCACATTCATTAACTGTGAAAACCCTTTTCTTCCATGTTCTGCTTTGTTTTGGATTTTTTTTCCTTCAAGGTTCGTCTGTACGAAATTGAGTTCGTCCGGGACAAACAGTTGAAAGTTTTTGACAGAGAGCATCGTTCATGGACGAAATTAATTATCGTCCGTACGATGGAAACCCGAGGAGATCATCCCTGTATGAAAATTAATTTTCGTTCATACGAACATTGTTTGTGAACAAACCGAGCCGATCGTCCCGGGACGAACCATAAATATCGTCCGTACGATAAAGAAATATATCAACCCATTAAATATCTCATTTTCTCGGTTTTGAGGAGAGAGAAAAGGCAGGAAAGAGAAAGAGGAGAGAGAAAGAGAAGGAAGAAAGAAAAAAAGCTTGGTTTCGGAGGCCGCGAAGCGATTTTTATCCGTCGTCGCTGTTGGAAGAATTGTTCGTCTCGCAGCAAGGAATCCATATCCTATTTTTGATTTCGAAGATTTTGTGTTTTGATATTTTTCTGCTCAGATTAATGTTTCTGTTACCGAAAAATGTGTATATATTTGTATTGATGAAACTTTTACCGCGTAACTTTTGGTATGTCATAGAGGTTATGATTTTGCATGTTTTGAATATTTTCAGAAAATTTTGCACCGGGTATTTTGAAATATGCTTGATTTTTATCGAATAGAAAATTATCTGGATGTTGAAAAATAGTGCTATAGTACAATAAAAGCTTTGAACTGTTGTTTTACACGATCACTGATAATTTGATAATTTTTTGAAACTGTGCATTTTACAACGACTTCTGTCTACTGTACGATACTTTAAGGGTTTTCTAAATTAAGCTAAATTGTGTCTGTTTGATGCAATGCATTGATGAGATGTAAATGAATGTGGATATATGATTGAAATTACTGTTATATTACTCCGATACGACTGTGTGTGTAAAGACAAGTAAAGACTGGTTGAACCGTTGGTTGGAGACTGATTGACCTGTACAGGATGGTGGGCCGACGAGCTTTCCTTTAAATACGATTTGGTGTTATCCTCTACTGATCACGTGATTATTGATTGAGAGTTATAAGGAGATAATTACTGTATCGACGGGCAAAGAGTAACGACTCTGTTTACTGAGCCAACGGATATAAGATACTGATACTGATACAAGACTGAAAAACACCGTAATAGCCAACGCTTCTACTTGTTGAGTATGACTACTGTACTGAAATGCATGTTTAAAGCATTGTTCTTATTGATATTGTACGAATTTATCGTTACTATACGGATTTACTATTACTGCACGATTTCACTGTTATAGCATCACCGTTCATGTCACTGGATTGTTACTGATACTGATGCAGGCACTGATACTACTGATTTACTGTACTGATATTATGCATGTGATATACTGAGCAAGTGACATGTGATTCACTGAACACGTGATATAGATTACTTGATTGTATGTGATACACTGAGCACGTGATATTGAATAACTAGATTTGCAAGTGTACATTTTGATACGATTCTACGGCATTGATTGATTCCAACTGTCTCGAACGATGTTACGATTTTATTTCATTGATCTGATTGCAATAGTCATTAATAATATATCGATTTGATGATTTATATTATTTTATACCGACTGACATGATTTCTCTATTGATTTAACTGATATTACAGATACGACGATTTCTTTATTGATTGGACTGATATTATTGACTCGAGGATTTCTCTATTAATTTGACTGATGATATAGATACGACGACTACTATAGAGATTTGACCCACATACTGATTCATTGAGCTTTACGGACTTTTATACTGTTTATTGATTCTTCTACTATCGATTGTGGATTTTACTGTTTTTGTATTGATACTGGTTATGTATTGATTACTATTTCTACACTGATTTCTATTTCTATATCGATTCAATGATCATGTGAAAGTGATTGTTATGATTTGACTTATTAACATACATATTACTTTTGTACCGTGCTTTGATTTCAGTTATAGGTATTTGGTGACCTGCTGAGCTTTTTAAGCTCATTATATGTGGTTAATGATTTCAGATCAGGGCAAGGGAGTAGGAGTGTGAGGTTGATCAGAGTTCTTCAGGTTTTGTTCCTTTGTTGTTATAGTTATTATTTTGTACTCATGAATGGATAGAAAATATGATTTATGTGTAGATCATGAGTATTGTAAATAACTTTTGGGAATGAATGTAAATGTGAACATTGATGTTTTTAAATAATATATTCTGTTGTATTGTTTATCACTGATTGATGATATAGATAACTCTGGTAATTGATTGATTTAAAGGATCGACTGAATAATTCTTACAAGTTAGATCTTGGGGATATCACATTAACTCCATGTCCATCTATCATGCTCACGAACCCTTCGTTGTTCCCTCTAGATCCAACAATCTCCTATCTATAACCTTGTCTGGACTGCACCCCTTTAAATCCAGATCTTGCTCCTTGTCGCTACTGTGGGAAATCAACCATCTGATATCCTCTCTATCCACATCTAAAACACTATTCAATCATCAAAAAAATACCATCCAGTATGCCTCTTGCCGCACCGAGCACACTCTAGTACACTTCTCACACTCACTTTAGATCCTTTTCTGTTGTCTGATTTACTCTTCTTTTTACAGCTGTCTCTTCTAATCATATCATCATCTCCAAAAAATTTCTTCCTCATTCTATCCAAATATTGGAATTGCCTAATTATTTTACGCCAATCTTGCTCTCTCAACTAGTTCTGAAAACTCATGAATACTCAGTGGCACTAACAGATGCCTCTGCTCATCCCTAACTCCCTAAAAATTTTGAAACACTTTTCTTCCACTATGTTGATCAACTGTGGGGGCATAGTTGGCTAACACAATAAATTATGCTTCATACTGTATCATTGTTATGCTCCCCTGATCCAATCTCATGAAAGTCTCCTGCATCTACTATTTGGCTGATGGTGGTACAAACTAGTGTCTAAAAATAGCTACGAACTCTGCCAAGAAATATCTACATTCATTTTTTTTTTAAATTTCTCCCACTACTATCCTATCCACCATCTCTCAATTTATCCTTTAAATAAAGATATGGTCAATGGTACTTTCTTGTTCTCTGGACACTGCATACTATCATATATTTTATCTATCCTCAATAGCAAGTCTTGTGCTACCTAGGGTTCTACAGCTCCTTTAAACATTGACAATTGGCCAGGAAGCTAAATCAAAATAGTTCATTAAAAATATATAATAATTTGTATTTGAAGTGTAAGATGCCCATTATTTCTATTCCTCTATTAGAGGAAAAATATCAATAATGTAGTGTGGTACACCAAAAAGATTTTTTTTTTTTTTTTTTGTGGAGGGGAGGGGGGGGGGGGGGGGGGGTTCAAATTTTATTGAAAGAAAACTTCACGAAGATAGGGTGAGTCAAGAAATAATAGATGCTATCAAGACATCTCACTCCAAAGAAATAAAAGAATCTATTCATTGGGCAAGAAATTTTGTACTCATACCATCTCTCCATAGATTAAATGTGTTTGGCAAAATCTGTGCAAGTATGATATTAAGGTATGTAAGAAGGGAGAGGATCTTATTCCCCAAGGGGATCTTTAGATCCATATCAAACTATTAGAAGAAGAGATAGGTATGCTTTGGGCCAGACACAAGAAGTCTTTCTTTTATGACTACTCCAATTGAGATTACTACTACTTGTCCACTATGACATCGCTTGTGCTTATCAGCTAATCTTCCCTTTCCCACATCAAGATGTAGAATGCACTCTAGTGGAGGTGATCATGCGGAGTTCTTCCATGCTTCTTGAGAGGTTCAATGTAGATAACTTGCTACCCTAGTAGATGCTTAAGGAAAAAAGCTCATCTAAGCAGCAAAGCAGAACCAGGAGATCTACACTTTAACGCCATTCAAACAATTGCTGATCATTGCTATCATTGTTTGATCAATCAATACAAAACGACTGAAATGACAATTTTTATTACTGATGCAGAATGATTCATAGGAACGAACCTCTGAAGCAAGAGAAAGTACAAGATCTCTACAATAGATGGAGGAATATCCAAAGTAATAGGATCTTATTCCTCAATGATAGGAGGAAATGTAATGTCTCTAGAAGAGGTCAATCGCCTAGTCTTATCATCCATGAAAAGATCGTCACACTCAACCGAACTGCTACAGGAATCCAACATTTTTCTGACTCTTTGTCGGAAAATCTCTCTTCAATAGATGTCCTTTCTTTTCCCATGTTAATGGAAACCGTCACCTCATCTTCTATTTTAGTGGGGTTTCAAGCATCCACACATTCAACATCTTGAGACTCAGAGTGCAAAACAATCACATTCTTCAACTTCTACAAGATTTCATGACGTAGGGTCAAGTGGATTTTAATAAAGAAGAACACAACTTCATGTGACCATCTTTAGATGGAGATAAAGGATTGCTAAGAAAGTTAAATAGGTGATTAGGTTTGCTGGATTGATTTGGAGTTGGAACTTCCATATTATATAAGGCTGTTTTTCATTGAAGGAAGAGGTAAGTAACTTGAGACCCTAAGATTGGGATATTAAGAAACTAATAAATGTCATTTATAATTTTTGAATGAGTGGTTAGATAGGTGTGATTTTTTAACTTTGTTGTTCATAGAATAAAATTATCTCCTTATGTTGGGATTTCACTTAGATATTTTAAAGTTAATGGGGAGTTGAGGATGTAGCAGTTGTGGGGGATGTCAAGGGAAGATTTTGACGTGTTGCATGAGTTGTGGGCTATGTTGCACCGATACGGATACGACGACACGGATACGACACGATACGGATACAGGACACGTCAATTCTTAAAAATACAGGATACGGGTATGGCGCGGACACGACATTATAATTTATAAATCATACATAAAAAATTAAGAAAGCAATCAAAGCATAATATTTGAAATTCCAAAAAAAAAAAGTAACATCATCTGTAGCCTTGTAGCTTATAATATCAAAATAAAAGTAAGCATTAAATGTCTAGTACAACAACAAAAGCATAAACATAAATTGTCTAGCACATGAGGCTTCAACTATTCAATATAAGGAATGATATGATTAGCTTTTTCAGTGGTTTGTCTTTGAACTTCTATATCATCTTCAATAAATATCATAGCTTCTAATTCAGGCTCATCAAGTGAAAGATTAGCTATTTCTAATATTCTCATATCATCAAGAGATTGAAATCCATCTTGGAAATGAGAGAACCTCGCTTGCAACCGCGGAAGTAAATACGACGGGTATTTTTTCGGATTTTTTTTTTTTTTTTTTTTTTCAATGGGCTTAAGGATCAACCTTAAGCCCATATCTTTTTGCTTTAGTCATGGATGTTCTCACTAGACATTTGCAAGAGGATGTACCTTGGTGTATGCTTTTTGCTGATGATATTCTTCTTGTTGATAAGACTATAGAGGGAGTTGAAAGTAAACTTGAATTATGGAGGTCAACATTAGAGACTAAAGGTTTTCGCTTGAGTAGATCTAAAATGGAATATATGGAGTGTAATTTTAGTAGAAATAGACCTAGTGAGGGGATTGTGACTTTGGGTGATCATGTCATTAATAAGAGTACACGTTTTAGATATCTTGGATCGTTTGTTCAGAGTGATGGTGAAATAGATTGAGATATTATCAGCAGAATTCAAGTTGGATGGTTGAAGTGGAGGAATGCATCAGGCTTGTTGTGTGATAGAAAAGTACCCCTCAAACTTAAGGGAAAATTCTATAAGATGGTAGTGAGGCCTGCAATGCTTTATGGTGCTAAATGTTGGCCATTAAAAGAGAAGCATAATATTAAGTTAAGTGTGGCAGAGATGAGGATACTCAGGTGGATGAGTGGCTTTACCCTTAGAGATAGGATACGAAATGAGCATATACGTGAAAAGGTTGGAGTAGCTCCAGTAGAAGATAAGATTAGAGAGAGTCGCCTTAGATGGTTTGGTCACATAAAACGGCGGCCTTCCAATGACCCGGTTAGGAGAGTAGAGGTATTAGATTTGACTTATGTTAAGAAAGGTAGAGGCATACCTAAAAAGACTTGGTTAGAAAATATTACGAATGACCTTTCTTTACTAGATTTAAACCAAAATTTGACCTTTAATAGGACACAAGGGAGAAAAAGGATTCATGTAGCCGACCCCACGTAGTGGGATAAATGTTTGATGTTGTAATGGACACGCGTATCAGATACGCGTGCAATTTTGAAATTAAATAGTATTTTAGTTGGATACGGCAAATTCGTATCCGACACATGTCAGTGTCATATTGAATTCATATTAGTGTATCGGTGTATCAGATACAACACTCCTTCATAAATAGGTGTATCGGTGCAACATAGGTTGTGGGAGACTAGGGTTTAGGGTTGGTTGGGCCCTAGCTAGTTGGAGGGAGAATTATGTTTGAAAGAAGAGGAGAAGAAGATAGAGAGGATAATTAAGAACTCAATAAAAAATCTTAGAGGATCAGAAATCAAGTTCTGCAAAAAAAGTAGAGAAGTAGCCAAATGCTTTCACACAAGATATGCACAAGAAAAAAAAAATAATTTCATATAATAATAATCAATATAACGTTACATGGCTAGTATTTATAAACTTACAGAAATCCAATCTTATATTCTTGATTTCCACTTGATTTGGAATTGATGGGCCACTTAAAAGACATCCCATGGATTGGTGATATGGTTAATCATTTAAGGAAGTAATACAAAATTTTGGGAGGGGACGCTCATTACTTGTATGAAAAGTTCCATGAAATTAAGTATACGCATGATTTTATCATGAAGTGGGCAACCTCTTGCTTGGTTGTCTTGAAATTTGTGTTGTGAAAGATGATTGTGATCATGATGCTTCTTCCATCTTGATGGCATGCTCTTATTCAAACTTTGATCGTGAATTTGTATAGCATTAACTCCATCACACCTCAAAAAATTTTGCTCCAAATGTTAAATTTATTGCAATCATGTAAATGATTGTGAAGAAAAAAAAATTCCGTCCTGTATGCACTACATTAAATCTAGGAGTGGAGTGTATGTAGGTGTTGGGAACCCATCGAGAGGAATGCCAACAACAAAGTAGAAAGTTGGGTTTACCTATATAAATAGATCTTTTCTTTCTACCAAAGGGATAGTATGAAAATTATATAGACAAGAAACACTTTGATGGTCAGGTGCATAATATCATGAAAATAGGAAAGGAGAATATGACAAGAGGCTAGACTAGATAACAAATCATCCATCCAAGGTTTCTATTCAACACAAAAATTTTGGTAGTGCCAAATGAGGGAAACTGGAAGTATGGTAAAATAAACTTAGTACCATCATATTTCTGAGATGGATAGAGTTGAAATATAGTTTTATCCATTTCATCATCACTAAAATCATTTAGTTGTAGCATAGGCGTTTGAAAATTATGTACAATTTGTGCTGAGGATAATAATATGGTGCAAGTGTTTGAAAATTGTGTACATTTGTGCTAAGAACAATATGAATGAAAATAGTTTTATCCATTCCATCATCACCAAAGTCATTTTGTTGTAGCTTATGTGTTTGATAATTGTGTACCTTCTGCGATAAAGATAATATTGTGGTTTACAAAAGATGATGAATCATATTAGCTAGATCGAGAGGATTTAAAAATAGCCCATCAAAGTTATTATTTGTGTTACATCATTTCTTGTGGTAAGTATTGTAATAGCAGCTTTGCTCATATCGTCCGGGCCGATTGGAAATCGTCCCGGGACGATCAGTTCAAATTTGTTCCAGATTTTGTACAGAAGCTACAGGAAGAATTTCCTGTAAGGATCATCCGGGCCGATAGGGAAATCGTCCCGGGACGATCAGAGCATGGCACAAGTCAGAGAGTAGGGGTTTTTATCGTCCAAGAAAATTAATTATCGTCCTGAGAAATCGTCCCAGGACGATGTGATTTTGTTCTGATCTGCCAGGACGATCGTGCGATCGGCCGGGCCGATCTCAAGCTTACTTAAAGGATTTCAGCTTCATTTTGAAGAGAGAGAAAATAAAAAAAAATAAAATATCTGATTTTGAGGAGAGAGAAGGTCGAGAAGAAAAGAAGAAAAGTTGATTTTTGGGCAACGCCGGTCCGTTTTCGTTCGTCGAGACAGTTCGAGAAAGTGGTGTACGCAAGGTAAGGCACATTCCGCCTTTCTCAATTTTCAGAACGGTGAAGTTTGAACGATTATTCTGTCCGGATTTCGTTTTAGTTAGCGAATTTCGTCCGTATTTTCCGATTGGTTCAGTTTTTACCGCGTAACTTTTGGTATGTTTCTGAGGTGCCGAGTGTGCACGTTTTGATTATTTTCTGAAGAATTTTTACCAGATAGTTTTGACTCGACTGTGTTTTATTTTGACTGTGATTTCTGATGAAGTCTGAAATTATCTGGGCAGTAGAATAAAAGTCTTGTAATGTTGTTGTACATATTCTGTGATAATTTGGTAATTTGTGAAATTAGGAATTTTTGTGTAAATTCCGTATACTGCCGTTATGCTGCCGGATTATCGTACGATTTTCTGAAATTGTCCGGATTTGTTCTGAAATGATATGATATGTTTGTGTGCTATGAAAAGGGAGTTATAAGGGGTCAGGATCCTGTGAGATCCTGTCTGTGTCAGGGAAATCTGAAAAATCTGAAATGAGCTCTAAAATCTGAAAACAAGTTCTGTTCCGGATCCGATGATTTCTGGTGCTATAAGCACATCTGTTCTGGTGCCATGAGCACAAAGAGAGGCATAAGGGGCCAGAATCCGAGAGATTCTGTCAGTGTCTGGGAAGGGAGGTATAAGGGGCTAGAATCCGTTGAGATTCTGTCAGGGTCTGGGAATCTGTTCTGTTAATCTGTTCTGTATTGTGATATATTCTGAATTGATATGATTTCTGATTTCTGTACAATTCTGATACGACTCTGTTCTGTTCTGATTTGATCTGATCTGTATGATTCTGTTCTGATTCAAATTCTGGAATTTTAATTTCTGGAAATTATTCTATTCTGATTCGATATACGATTCTGTTGATCTGATTTCTGTACGGATTTGGTCTGATGGGTTTGATGTGGATTCTGAGGATTTTGATTGGAGGTTTGATATCTTGCTGAGCTGTTGTAGCTCATCCTTATTTTCTGCGTGGTTTTCAGGTTCTAGGAAAGGGAAGGAAGTCTTGAACTAGAAGTTCAGAGTCTGATCTGTCATAGGTTGGTACTTTTGATTTTTGTACAGTCATGGCTTTTCTTTTCTGTTCTGTTCTTTCTGTCGGAAGCCATGCACTGTATCTGTATATGAATATTTTGATGAATGAAAAGATAGATGATCTGTTCCGTTGTATTTGATTTTTATAGTAGCTCTGTGTATGTGTAAATGTTTGGAAGAAAGTTCTGAAACAAATTCCAAAGCCAGATCCTGGAATCAGTTCAGTCAGTTTGAGTTTGTCAGCAACCCGATGCGAGTGGGATCCGTCCCGGTCGGGTTGGGTCGTGACAAGTATAGGGTAAGGGCAGGCTTTGGCTGATATATAAGGGTAAAAACTGATCAATAGAAGCTTAACATTAGACTTTTATGAGGTAGCCTAAATTTTTTTCTACTTATGGTTGAATAAGGAGTTTGATAATTTTATTATTATTCTTGAATACATAAGTGTTGTGTCCTAGAATATTCGCAACAGTAGAGAAATATAAAGCTTAGCATGTTAGCTTTGTACAAAGATCTAGCACGCATACAGATAAAAGTGAAAGATGCTTTGTTCATAAGAAACAGTAAGATTTTTACATGAAAAATCCTAAAAAGTGGAAAAACCATGGGGCCTGGCCCAGTTTGAATAAGTTCACTAATGTTTGTAATTGATTACAAATGAGGCCCTTCCTTAGGGTAAGGCCTTGGCTCGATGTAGCCAATATACATCATATAGACTTCATTACATGGTGGGATTTGGAAGAATCAATGCTGATATGTTTACTTGGTCAGCAGGACCATAGTCGATGAGCAATGTAGATCGCAAGGACCGTAGTCGAGTGACGGTGATCGGAAGGACCATAGTCGGGCAACAGAGGTCAAAAAGACCATAGTTGGCGGGCGACGAAAGTTAGAAAGACCACTGTCGGGTAACAACGGTTGGACAGACTATAGTCTGGAGATGGTAGTTGAAGACACCGTAGTCGGCGAGTGACGGAGGTCAGAGAGACTGTAATCGACGTGCAACGGTGGTCGGAAAGATCGTAGTCAAGCGAAGAAGGTCAGAAAGACCATAATCAACGATGGTTGTCAGGAGGAAATATAACAATAATCGATAGACAGGAAAAAGTTTGATAACAGTTGGTGACCGGGTGAAAGTCGACAAAAGCCCGAAAATAGTCGGTGGCAAGGCGTAAATCCGGAGTCAATTGGTGGTCGGGTGAAAGTCCAACGAAAGTCTGGTGTCAATCGGTGGCCGCGCAATCCGACGACAGTTGGTGGCCGAGCATAAATCCAATGTCAGTTGGTGGCTGGGGGGAAGTCTGATAATAATCGGTGGTCAGGCATAAGTTCGACGATAGTTGAGGGCCGGGCAAAGTCTGGCCAAAGTCCGGCTATAGTGGATGGTCGAGGAGGAGCTTGGTGAAAAGAGTGATCGAGGAGGAGCTTGGTGAAAAGAGTGATCGAGGATTTATCTTCATATACTCTCTTCTTTCATTTCTTCTCTTCCTTGCTTGGTCCCCCCCCCCCCCCCTCAATGAAGAATGAGGGGTCTATTTATTGTTTTTTTGGGAGTGATATGGTCAGTAAATTCATAAAAGATTAAGGGCAAGTTGGGAGTGTTTCCAATGGACGGCCGATATTTACTCCCTTGATCATGGACCGTTTATCGAGTATTTGAGTGTCTTAATAATGTTAGAATTTGACAATCTTGGGATCTTCGGATTCGTCTTGTCAAGATGCTCGATTCGACTACAAGCATGCCACATTTGGAAATCATTTGATTGTCCAATTTTTAGTTTGAATCTTTCAAATGTGCTTTGGGTCCTTGATTTGGAACTATTTGGGCTTGGATTGGATCAAATTTGATGTCGTTGGGTTCGTATTTTTGAGTCGTTCTATTCGACAATAAGTTTACTGAAATCAGAGTTCGAATGGTCCTGAATTTACTTTTGGAACTTTCCAATTCAACTTTGCTTCGAGATTCGTGCCCGATCAAGATAATTTTTTAATGACATATCAATAAGTATTTTCCCTATCATAATTAATCACATCAATACCATACAACCAAAGTCTTCCTAATAGAATATGTATGATACCATTAAGAATATAACAAAAAATTTTAATTTTAAAACTGCCTAAGTTGATGGAGTCTAAATATTTAGTGATTATAGGTATAGAGGCATTGTTTATCCAACTAAAAGGGAATATAGTTTGATGTGGCACAGGCTAAATGTTTGTACTGACTAATGCATGTGTAGATATGGCATTAATTGAACTACCAATATAAATAACCAATCTATACCTTATTATTGCATGTGATATATACATATGAAAAATATTTTTCTCCAATCCTCAGAATCAAATTTTGTAATAATAAAAAAAAAAATCTTATGAAAGCCAAAAAGAAAGGGTGATTTCATCATTGGAAATGAGGTCTACATGTAAGTCTTCCTCAATATCACCAATTTTAGAGGTCTTATTCTCATATAAGTAGAGGATTTATGACTTTCATTGGTTCTGCAAATATCATTTGTTGTGGAACTTCAAGAAGGAAATTTCTTTGGAATTTCTAGGTTTTTCAATGGAGGGCTTAGCCTAGACAATGCTAGTTAAAGCTTATGCTGAAGGTTTATTAGTAAACCTAGGATTGTGGGTGGAAGTGGAAGGACCTCCAAGTTTAGAACTTGGGATTTCTTTTTTATGCATGCCAATCAATAAAGTATAGTAGAAGGCTTCTTCTAAGATATGAGGACCATATAGTTCTATATCCTAATGTATGACATAATATCTAAGACAAATTTAGTCGTATCTTCCATTATAAATCAATGTAGGTGTTATGGCTAATAAGTCCTCAAAGGCATTCAAATATTCAATCACATGCATATAATTTTATTTTATCGTTAGGTATTGACTATATAAAAAATTCTCACGATATCTGAGGCAACATTTTGATTGCAATAGTTGCTTCATATCTACACAAGTCAAAATAGTTCTATCATTCCTTTTGTTCTTCAGCTCATATATCATACAAGGGCATCCTAGCATGACCTATGGGTTTAAATTTGACAAAAAATCCTTTGATAATCATTCTTCTCATTTCAACCAAAGAATTCAACCAATTAGGTAATCCAATCTAAAAACTTGTTTTGATCCTAATTACCATTAAATGGCTTTAATCTTACTTCTAGAGCATGGATCATCATGGGTCCTAATTAAGAGCATGTCTACAGTTGGTTCTTTGAATGGGCATTCTTCTATTACATAATTCTTTATTAGATGATTACGCTGGTTGAGTGATATAGGTACAACATATGGATTTAATGATCTGTTTTCTAAGAGGACAGCTCTAAAATTTGCCATCATGATTTTCAAATCATCAACTAAATTGTGGAGGGTACCAAATTATTTTTCTTTGTGGCTTTGTACTCCTCAAACTGATATAATGATACTGATTTTTGAAGCCTAGCGAAAAAAGTAAGAATATAGTGGTATTTAAAAAAATGCAGAAAATAAAAGTATAAAATTATTTATCCTATAGTAAGCTTAAAACATATGATTTGAATTTTGTTGGTTTTGTATGATACATCCAAAGGTTGGGCCAAGATTTATTCATGTGGAACACACACTCATATTAAGTGACCCTCATGTATTAATAGGAAGGGTGAGTCTAGTGTGGTATTGGCCTTGCTTGCTGGTGATATTTTCGACTAGGCAAAACAAATTAAACTTATTTATTGCCTAGTACATGCTAAATCTTAGCTCTCAAAATACTATTCTTTATGCCAACAAAAAAAATTAAAGGAAATGACAATTTTGTAAATTTTAACCTAAGAAAAAAAAATCACAACTTACTTGGAAAGTGTCTCAAATTATTGATGTGCTAAAAATAAATAAATTCGTAATGAAAGGTTGCAAATAAATAGATTTTTGTCATAAAAAATTAGATTCCTGTCAGGACCATTTTGTTTAATAGTGTCTTCAAGTTCCTTGGCATGACTTTCTTGGAGCCCTTGGCTTTGAACGCAATGTGATATAAAGTCAAGAGAATATTTATAATGAAGGACATAACTCAGTGGTAACCCTTTTTGTATGGTGATAAAAGAATTGTCTATGGGGAAAAAGGCGATAATTTTTTCTAGATAGATTTGGAAGTAGAACTATCTTGTTGTTTAAGGGTAGGTTTTCTTTGGAGGGGATGGACTGAAAATCTCAAGTTTAGGATACTGGAGAACTAATTGAGGTGTTTTGATGGTTTTTGGATAAATGGTTAGAAAGTTTAGTTTTTTAAAATTTTGTTGGTCACAACAAAAACTTCCTTGTGTTGGAATTTTGGCTTGGACATCTTAGTGTTAATGGGAAGTTAAAGCTTTGGAGAGTTGTGGGGGTTGTGGGGAACTATAGAGTGGAGATGTGGAGGTTTTGGATAGGTTTCAAGGTTGGCAGTCTATGTTTTAATAGTTGGGCAAACCATATTTAGTTTGAGGGGGAATTATATTAGAGAGGAGGGAGAAAAAGATGGGGAGGATAACTAAGGATATAAGGTATTAGCCCCCAAGCTTCACCAAAAAGCAAGGTAGACATCAAGCCTTTTCACATAAGATTTGAAAAAAACAAAATATAATTTCATTAAAAAATAATCATAATAAGGTTACATGGATAGTTTTTAAGAAAACATGAAACTCAATACAATGGAGGCTAATTTTCACATATTTGGAATTAATTTGGGCCACTTAGAACACCTAATGGATAGGTGACATCGCTAATCATGCAAGGAATAAAAACAAAATAAAAGTAAGATACAAGCTGATAAGTTTAGCCAAACAAAAATGGTAGGAGTGTGGTCTCAATCTTCAACTATGCTAGATCTTTGCTAGAGTGGATGACTTTTGAAGCTTTCGGGGGAATATTTAGGGTGTTTCCATCAGCTTTTGAAGGAAGGAAAATGTACATGGCTTGAATGGAAAGTGCAGCCTTGAAATTGAGCAAGTGTATGATTTTCATTAATGGGCCAACCTTTTCTTGGTTACCTTAAGATGTGTTATGGATGATGACTATGATCATGGTGCTTTCTTCATCTTGATGTATATAGCATATCTATGATTTTAGCATCTAGCCTCATAGGTTCAATTAAAGGCTTGGGATCTAAGGGTGTTATGGTAGAATCCTCAAAGGACTTATATTTCTTTGATCGTTACCATAACATTAAAAAAAATACATCATCTTGACAAAGCAAATATAAAAATTACTATTATAGAAACAACATGAGGGATTAGCAAAGTGATATTTCAAAACCCTATTTTGCTTATTTAAAGTACTTTGAATGGGTGAAATTATAACCCTAAAAATTTGCTCACTGGTAAGATCATCTCTACCATAAATGTGTCCTACTAGTCTAAATCAATGTATTAAATGCCCAAACTTCTCAGAAAATAAAATGACCGACATGTCGAAAGTATAAATCCCACAAAAAATGAGGTTTTCTTGAGAAATTTCATCATGGGTCAAGGCATTCGAGTTTGGGTATCACAAAATTCAATGATTTTAATCAAGTATTCAAAGCATTATCTAAATTAATAAAACATCCAATGGTCAAGGAATACAAGAAGTCTAATATTTTGTGCAATCATTAGCCACAACTCATTAATTAAAATTTGATATTTTGAATTTTGGCATATTAAATTCAAACATGTCAACAAACAATTCAACACACATAAATATATATTTATAAACTAATGAGAGGATCTTTTTAAAAAGAAAATTTTAGTCTTTACTACTAAAATCATTATTATCTCAAAATAGTTATATTCTTTATAACACTCTATTAAGAAAGTAATAGCAATTATACTATAATGGCCACAAGTCAATTGGACCAAACCACTCTAAATATGTTGTATGTTGTATTTTTATTCTTTTATTTTCTTTTAGCTTCTTACTCTGCCTCAAAGTAACTCTGTTCAAAATATATTTCTAAATCTCTTCAATTCACTATACAAAATCAACTTTTATGTTATTAGATAAAATCATTGTTGTCAACTGAGGCAACATAAAGTTTTGTCTTTGTACCTATCGAACCTAGCTCCCTCTCACCCATTAATTTCTTCACAAAGGGAGAGGGGACTAATGGAGGAGAGGAAGAGAGAAGAGGATTCCACCATTGAGCAAGTACGCAAATGGTTTACAGTAGTTCATCTTTGTAGGTTAGATCCACTGTGTGAATAGTGGGAAGATTCCACTATTATAAGGAGAATTATAAGGTTTTAAACCTCTCCTCACCATGAAGGGGAGGGATTATGACAAGATGAAACATTCAAAGAGTTTAGTCTCCACTAGTTGCTCCAAAAGTGTGAACCCTAATAAAAGTTTGGTGTGTCATATTTATAGATGTGAGCAGTGATGTGAGGAAACCTCTAAATCACTGTAGTAGATGGTCATGTGCCAAGAAAAGTTGAATGATCCAAAATGCATGTATTGAGCCAGGAAGGCATTGGGCCTCACATGTTGGAAATTTTAGCTGGAGGGAATTGATAATGG
Source organism: Dendrobium huoshanense (assembly GCA_016618105.1). Classification (NCBI taxonomy): domain Eukaryota; kingdom Viridiplantae; phylum Streptophyta; class Magnoliopsida; order Asparagales; family Orchidaceae; genus Dendrobium; species Dendrobium huoshanense. The sequence goes on along the minus strand of CM028346.1, from coordinate 28,698,581 downwards.
GTTGACCAAATAAAAAGACCTAGCGAGCAGGTCGACTAGCTAGAGAGTAAGATTAGCTAACTAGCTAAATATGGGCTCTCAAGCCTCATAAGATCTTAAGACATACTATTCATCGAGTTGAGCCTCCTTAAACGGGTTACAATAATTTGACACATCTAACAGATGTTCAAGGAATATGGTTGAAGTGGCCATGCTTTATTTCCATCATACATGACTGTCGACATCTCCGTGTGAAGAATGAGATGTTACAATGATGTAAGTCTATTAGAATGTGCATTTTCTCGCATTTACATAAGGATAGTTTGTCACTTAGATTATTTTAATTTTATATATGTATTTTTTTTTTCCATCATGTCTTACTCATCTTACTTGCTCCAATATTATCTTAAACATATGTTAAGATGTATTAACTCTGTATCAAATAATTATTCTGTTATGCTTTAAAATAGATATGGCATACTATGTTATCTTTGTGGAGAGAAAGCCAGGAGTTTATGACTCGATGTAAAAATGCAATACAGATATTGATGGGTTTAGTGGTTCCTTGTACCATCATACAGGCACTCATGAGAAGGGTCTGCTGATCCTTAATTCGTACCATCAGTCATACTTTGTGAATGTTGGAAGACGTACACTTAAACAAAAAAGATGAACAATGTTTTTGTGTTGAAACATAGGAGTATAAAATTTATTTGCTGCCCTTTATTTTGTTATTTTATAAGGTGCCTGCTACCTTTTTTAGAAGTTGTATTTAGGGATTTTGCTCTTGGAAACGTACGTATGATTCTACTGGCAGTTTCCATGTCTTATTTAGAAACTTAGCTTTTATATGTTAATCGTCGTAATAATTTCACTTTTTAACATCTAACCAGGATGGTTAATCAAGCAATTTGTAGATTATTCTTTAAAATATTGATTCTTAGAAATGATCTTGATCATGTTCTTCATATAATATTAGTTATATTATTGTGATTACCCGCACGTATTTTTGGTAAATTTATCATTTAAGATTAAAAACGGCACATCCCAACATCCTGTTATTTTACTAGTTAAATCTCATATCCATTAATCCTAAATCCTGATAATAACGTCCAACAGTTTTACCAGACAGATTTAACAGCCCAACATTTACTAAATTCTGCTTGAGTTAAATCCTACTCGAAGATAAACAAAGCCCAAGTGAATGGTTAGAAAAATAAAATTAAAAATAAAAAATAAAAAAAGCCAGATCAAACTTCTACCTATCCGCCCTAAAGAACAATCAGGTAGAGTAAAAAATCAAACAACTGACACTGACCACCATTCCAGGGCCCACAATTCTCTTTAGGCGTCTCATTTGTACACTTACGAATCCGGAAGAAATTGGCGATCGACTTCTGCATAAGTGGAAATGCTGAGATACCCCAAGAGCCAGGAATCAGAACTCCTATCATTCGTATATCGAATCCAAATACCAACATCTAAAAGAGCATGCCTATAATGTACATACTTCGAACTGTTTTTGCGTCATTGCAGCTAGGGCAAAACCAGGGCCCCGTTGGAACCCTTGGAACGATTGGACGGAGGCAATAGAGATGGTATCCCATGTCGCATCGATCGCAAATGATGATCTTATCCTCCTCTTCGCCTAACCGGCATTGCTGGCAAAGAACATCCGAATAATAGTCTTCAGTGAGGGGTGAGGCGGGCTTCGCCGTCCTCATTATATCCTCCATGGATTTGTACTTCCTCTCGCTCGATGGAGGCGGCGCCGCAGTTCGCTTCCGGACGCAGCCATTCGATGGGACGGCCTGCCCCTCCGCCATCCTCATCGTCGGGAGAAGGGAGCTTCCAAAGCAGATTTCGCGATTACGCTGGTGATTTCTGCGAATCGGCGATGCGATTGGCCGTGAAATCTGAAGGTTGTTGCACTGAGTTTTCTTGGGCTTGGACATGGAATTGAAGAAAGGGAAGGCAAGGTCGAGCTGGTCGCGCGCAGGTGAGAAGTGGACCGGTGTAACGTGCGATGACGTGTAAGCACACTTCTGGCCGGAGTAAAGAGGGGCTGTTTCCAACACTGAAATGACGGAAAACCCCACTAGGTGAATGAATCTAGACCGTTGACCATATTTCGTATGGTGGATCTCCAACATGAACTTGAGCGAGAAAAGGGTAATATCGTTCTTTTCGGCGTAATGACAAGGATGCTCGCAGCCGTCGTGGCGGCGGGGCTTTCTTTTTAAAAGAAACATAAAAAATAATTAAATTATTTTTTAAAAATAAATTTAAAAAAGAAAATTAAAGGCATCTTGTTCCATATATTAAAATTTTCTTTTTTGATTAATTTGAAGTTTAACTTACTTCAACTAATTTGATAATTCAAAATTACAACAATTAGATTAGCAAGATTAATTTCAAAAAAATATATAGGAATCAAACTTAGGTATATCAAAATATGATAAGCATAGACTCCAATGTTAGTATATATAAGTTTCATCTCTTTAAGAGTAATTTAAATCCATACATAGATCATGAAGGAAGAATGTAGGAGTTGTGGTAATTGTTGACGAAGAATTTGAGGAGAAGTTAGATTACAAAGGTTACCTACCCGTCAATGTCGATTCAATAGGTGAAAGATTAGTTGACGAGGTAGTACAAGAAATCTGAGACATTCAATTCCAAGTAGGTATTGGGATCTGATTTAGGCCATTTAAAAATGGAGATGATAAGCCACTAGTTTAAGCTATGTATATATGCTACATTTGAGTCAAGACCTTGTAATGAGCTCTATACAATGTATATATGCTACATTTGAGTCAAGACCTTCTCTCATGGAAAGATAATGTTTGCAGTCAACCATCAATACTAGCGGATTCATTCAAACTGGGCCAAGAGCAATAGCTTTTCCACTTTTCATCTTTTTCTACGTAATAATCTTGGAGTTTCTTATGAATATTTCATCCTTTTCATTTATTTGTTTATGTGCTCGATCTTCGTACAAAACTAAGACGTTAAAATTATGTATTGCCACTAATGTTTCAAGATGCAACAATATTAGATACTTCTCTTTTGCTTTATTGTACTTGATCGGGAGGCTTGAAATTGTTAATGTGTTGCTTGCTCGTAATCTAGACATCTATTCTCTGTGTTTTTTGCAATATGCACCAGGAAACAAAAAGTAACCTCTTCTTTTAATGTTCATTTACACTGAATATTCTCACGCACTCCTCGTGCATGGCTACCTTTCATTCCACCCCAACCTCCTACAAGCTTGTCATTTTAGATGATTAGGGGTTACCTTCACATGTTGTCAAAAACACTATTAATTCTCCACTCAGTACTTGATCTATATCATTTGATGTGAGAGAATTGACAACTTTTTTGGCAATTCAACTTCTTCCTCTACTTAGTACTTGATCTATAACGTAAGCTCACTTTCCTCCCCTCGTTGAAGTTCTATGGTTGGTTTTCTTCACACGCGAGGTTCATATATGGAGAGATTATTACGTGTCTGAACTTAGAGAACCATTCGGTTGTGTGATTGTGAACTAATAAAAGCATAGTTATTGTTCCTTATGTGCTTTTACTACACTTTTACTGTTCACAATCACAAAATCGAACGGTTATCTAGGTCCGGACTCCGTACATAATAATATCTCCCTTTTTTGGCCGTTTACAGCAGTTTTCCTTTGGAAAGGTTAGTTTTTTTTTTCTTTATTAGTTTGTTTTGTAAAGAATTAAAGGTTGCTTTTTTACTTTACTCAAATCTCTTACATTCTTTGTGAAAAAATGGGAAGAACGTGGATCTGTTCCTATAAATCTAGTTTGTGTGATTGCAATAGCGTGAGATGTAAGGGAATTTCAAGCTTAATTGTTAGGAATATTTTGAGCTTTATTTGTCATGTTAAAGCTGGGTGTGGTGTTGAAGTAAAAAAGTTTGGGAAGAGGCTTTATTTTGAAATTAATTGCACAATTTCTTCTATTATTGTTAATAACCTACAATGGAGTGAAGTTAGCAAATAAAAATTTCATTTAAATGAAAGTAAAGTAATAACTTATATTTAGTAGAAATTAATTAACTGATCTACACACTAATTAACATTGCTATATGTGATCAGTCAGAGTTAACTAATCTATATTAATTTTAATAATTATATATAGGTAATCGACCATGTTAATCAATTAAATTTACAAGTTATTGTCATTTTATTTAAGCTAATTAGATATATTAGTAAGAGTATAAATGATGATGATTGAGGTTTAAATTTGTTTGATTATTAATAGGTTTAAGGGGTTCATAGTTAGCCGACGATTGGCATCGTTTATCCTCTTGTTTGATGGTCAATTAACTATGGATAGTAAATTTGCGCCAACATATACTGGGGGTTGAAATCGTCCTTTGCAAGTGCCGATGAATACAAAATTAGAGCAACTTAAGCTTAAGGTGCTTAAATCACTAAACTATGATGCATCGAAGTATATTGTCATGCCCCATAATCAAAATTGAAAGAATTATTATATTTTCCTTTTTTATGACAACTCTAGAACTATCTAATTTTTTTATTATAATAAAATCATCTTTCAGCTAAAATAAATCTAGCAATCAAAACATCAATATACATCTGTATTTATTGCTCCAAAAATCATAGACATTACTTATAAATCATACAATCACAACATATTCTTTCATTCATGAGTACAAAAGAATAACTAAAATAAATTGAAACTCATGTAAGGAATCCTGATCATCCTCACTCTCCTCAATCTCTTCCCTGACTTGAAATCATTTAAATCACATATAATGAGCTAAATAACCCAACATGATATTAAAATTTGACCATTGAATCAAAGCACGATAAAGAAGCAGTATGCATATTGTCAATCAATTCATAACAATAACAATCATTATGACCATGAATCTGTGCATTGTATAAATAATAAAATATGTGAAATATAAGAACGTTATGGTACGAAAACCACTAGAATCAATACTATAGTAAACTAGTAAATTGATAAGCCAATAAATCAGTGGCTCGGTATGAAGATCGAATCAAATAAACAAATCGTGTAAAACAATAACTAGAAATATCTAAAAACTATCAGAATCCACAACTGTGGAGTACAATCAAATTAATATACACATGAAGTCCAATCATTTTATATATATATTCAATGAGTATCTTACATCACATTGCTCAATATTACTTACTTATTAGAGAAATCAAGTGGTCATTATCAATAGATCAGTAAATAGTGAACCAAAAGTAGCAAAAATGATAGTGAATCAATAGCAATTACAATATCAATATCCATAATTTGCTGAAATATTAAATAAAAAAATAATATCAATATCCATAAAATTGATAGTAATAATAAAAAATAGTATAGTTGTAACAGAACAATAATCATTAAAATAGTAAAACAATACAGTGGTAGCAGTGTAGTAACAATAAATTAATGCAATAAGTATCAGGTCAAATATTAACAATGAATCAGTAACATGTATTTCAATAATTATATTCAATATTATTTAACAAGTAAGGAGTTCTGGCTATTATGGTATTTTTCAATATTTGGTAATCGGTAATCAGAAAACCATTGGCTCATTAAATAAAGTCGACACTCCTTGCCCGTCAGCACATAAATAACTTCTTATAACTCTCAATTGTTGTATGGTTGTATCACGTGAATCACCAAATCATAACAACAAATCATTGTATTGAAAGGACAACACGTCGACCCACCATCTTATATAATTCTATTAATCTTCAACCAACAGATCAACCAATCTGTACTTGTTTCACACATCAAACAATATGTACTTGTTTCACACATACACACACTTTTCTAAAAGTAATAGCGATCAGCTATTACCCAATCTCATACCTATTAAAAATATAATTTTGTCAAATATAAAAATTCTATTATAATCAAATCGAATAAAATAGTATAAGTTTTATTTTACTCTGTGAAATCTCAAAATCAACCAACCAAATTATTTAGAATATTTAGTATTATAACATATAAAAACTTGTATGATCAAAGCTTGATAAATCTGGAGAAAATGTAATAAAAATCAATTTAGAAGAAATAAAAAGGGTCGAAATTAAAATTTTTGAAAATAGAGATATGATAAAAGTTCCCTTCCAAGATCTAAGTGATTTTCGTAAAAGCGACGAAGTGGATCGGCGATCAAAATCCAAACTTTTCATTCCTCTCTCCTTCTCTCCCTCTATATTACACAAAATGTTCAAAATAAATGTGAGCATAAATTTCCTCTAGATGATAATTTATTTTCATTAAATTCTACATTTAATTTTGAGCATTTTGACATATAGAAGTATGTGTCATGCATTATATAAATTATTATATGCATATATATAATTATGCCTGAGGAATTACCAAAAAGAATGACTGGTCAATCATTCATACATTATACATAAATGAATGAGGGGAATAAGTCTAAAGAATTTTAAGATATTGTGCATTTGATCTCACAAGTGGTGGATAAAATGACATATATAAGAAAATCTATTGCAATAGTGAATCCAAATGTAAACTTGGCAATGAAGTAGATCAACATTTAAAGTTATTTCAAACTTTTAAGTTGCAACCTTCAATGATACAAGTGATTCTACAATAGCTAAGAATAGGTTGTTGAAAATAGGAAAAATCATAGATGGTATGATCTATCCTAAAAAAAGAAAATTAATATTAACCACATTTATTTTAGAAGGAGAGACTGAAAGATGGTGGCAATTACATCATGGAGCGTGGCAAGCATATCATAGAGAAAATTTTGGGCAGATGCCTATCACTAACATACAATGAGAGGATTTTGTGAGAGTATTCAAAGATTGGTTCATTTGTCCTTCAATCAGACTAGCTCTACTAGATAAATTCTTCAATCTCACTCAAGGTTTGAAGATATTTATGCAATACGAAGCTGAGTTCACTTCTCAGTAATGCTATGCACTAGATTATGTCATTGTTGCGGATCTATGATTTTGAAGATAGCAAACATTCCTTATTTCTCTATGATTGCCTTATGTGCTAACATTTCAGGTCCACACGATCAGACTACAATCTGGAACCAGCTTAAGATTGGGTAGACTAGGATTGAGTCAGTTTGTACCTTTTTCCTTTCTTGAGTCTATTGTATTTGGTGTGGCACCTGATGTTTTGTAACTTGGTAGAAATTCTCTTTTTCCTTTATGATTTCTATTTTTGGTAACATCGGCCAGGACGATAGTAATATCGTCCTTGACGATCGGTCTAAAATCAGAAACCCTAATTAGGGGATCCTCATTAAGGCAGCCGTCATAAGCACATAAACAGATCGGCAATATTCTCAATTCAGAAAGAAATCAGCCGCCATAAGCAGTTTAGGTATTCTTTATTTTAGGAAATCGGTCAGGACGATATTACTATCGTCCAGGACGATCTAACTCAATTATACCTAAATTGATCTGATAATTTTTGGAAATCATTAATGGCTGATTGATACAATCCAATCGACCGGGACGATAATTTGATCGGTCGGGACGATGTCCTGTACGATTGACATCGGCCAGCACCAAAACAGGGCGATGATCAGGACGATAGAAATCGGTTTTAAACTAATCGGCCAGGACGATCGAAGTATCGGCCAGAACGATGTAACCAATTTTCCTCTAATCGTCCCAAATCGTCCCAGGCCGTTGAGCTGAATTTGAACTAATCGGCCAGGACGATATACCTATCGGCCTGGACGATAATGTCGGCAACTTGCCTTAATGAGCTCATTTTGAGAGCTTCTATTTATGCTTTGGCATAACACTTTTTGTAAGTGTCTTTGGCAGCCATTGGAGCTTCGTTCTTGTGGGGGAAACTTGAAGAGAGAGCTTGAAAGGGAGAGAGGAAAGGGTGGAGTTTGAGAGAGGGAGAAGATCCTGTGAGGGGGGACTCAAGGGAGTGTGGAGGGGGTTCCACACGGTTGCTCCGGCGAACTCGCACCTTAGTACCATCGGATTCAAGGCTTGTCTCGAGATAAGTTCACCAAAGAAGAAGTCTCTTTGGTGTCAAAGGACCCGGCAACTCTGCCGCACCGGGAGAGGTGGAAGTGATTTTGTAAGGACTTCTCCGCCTAGCTGTGGGGGCTTAAGGAGAGACACTTGTGTTAGTGCAATACTTGGAGGGTGCCTCCAAGGAGTGGACGTAGGTCAAGGTTTGACCGAACCACTATAAATCCGGTGTGTTCTTTTCTTATTATTGCTTCCGCATTTTAATTTCTGCACTTTGTTTTTCATTGTGGTGAATCTAGATTTCGTTGCTACCGATTCACTTCTCTTTTAATTAGCTTTGGGACTAAGTTCATATGGCTTAACATCCCTAACGAACTTTCAAGTGCCATCAGAGCACTTTCAGTCATCACTTAGGAGGAGAAATGCCACATATTCTTATGAATTTTTAGTGATCAACTATGACAAGCATTGACACCTTCTAATATCGGTGAGTTCTCAATCTTAGTAGAGAGAGCCAGACGGATTAAAAATGAGCTGAATTTCTCTAAGCACAGTTGTGAGCAACAAAAATAGGTAAAAGAAAAATTTTTGAAAAGGATGATCGATTCATAAATAAGAAGCCAAAGTTTGATGATAAGTAGAAGTAGAGTCATCTTGAAAAACTTTTGTGTGATCAATATGGGAAGAGACATTTAGGTCAGCGTTTAGTGGGCTCTGGAAGATGTTTTAAATGTGGTGAACTGGATCATCGCAAGGTGTATCGTCCTCAAGAGAGAAGAAGCAATGCAAGGCCATAGGGATACCAGGGAGATCAGGAGCAGGGATATTATATGAGATATTTGGAAGGAAACCAGGCAAGAAAACCTCAATTTTAGGGAAAGGATGCAATGTAAGGGAAATCACCAGTTCAGTTAAAAGGAGAATCATCAAATGTTAAAGGTAATCAACTTGTGAAAGCTCCAATGTTTCTATTACACCTCTTGAATCTAAACATTCAAAGGAGGTGTTTATAGGCACACTTGATTTTTAATAAGTTTGGCAGGGTTCTATTTAATTTTGGTGCATCCCATTCATTTATTTCTGAAGAAGTTTTCTCTAAAAATTGTTGAGATTGTATGTTTTATTTCTACCTTATGTGTTATAATGCAGATGTGCTCTAATTTGCTTGCCAATAGGATATATCCTATGAATTTGGATATGTAGGGTCACAAATTTTCATCAAAATTGATTATAGCACATATTAAAACTTTTGATATTATTTTGAGAATGAATTGACTAGTTAAATATTTTGCTACAACTGAATGTTAGAATAAAAAGAATTAAGTTTAATTTGTCAAATAAGAATACCTTCAACTTTTCTTATGAGAAGAATGCAACATCCTCTCTTGCTAGTGTAGTGATGATGGGTGAATATTTGAGGGGTGAGTTAGTATTCTTAGCTAAAATGGATGTCTTAAATAAGGATGTATAATCATTACAAAATATCCCAATGATCTTTAAATTTTAAGATGTTTTTTCCTGAAGAATTGCCTAGATTATCAACTGAAAGAAAAGTTAAATTTGGCGTAGAAACGCAACCATGAACATCATCAATCTACAAATCTCCTTATAGGATGGTCCCAAAAGAATTGCAAGAGTAAAAAATTCAGTTACAGGAATTGATGGATAAAGGATTTATCTGGGCTAGCAATTCACCTTGGAGTGCATATATACTTTTTGTTAAGAAGAAAGAAAAAAGATTACTTATTTGACCTGTTAGCAGGTGCCACAATATTTTTCAGAATTGATTTAAGATCAGTATATCATCAAATGAGGGTTAAAGAGTAGATGTTAGTAAGACAGTTGTTTGGATCAAGTATGATCATTTTGAGTTTAGTTCCATACCTTTTGGGTTGACAGATGCTTCTATATGATTCTTGTTATTGTATATAAAGCTTGTGATGCTGACATAGTCAAAATAGGCTACTTCCTACTCACTTTATTATGAAAGAAGTAGTTCAAAATGAGTGTTAGTAAGAACTAAGTTTGTTCAAAATTTTTCTCTCTGAAACTCTCTAGACTAACTATGGAAAAGGGGATGGGGTGTGACACCCCCTCTCTGAAGTTTCTTCTCACTCAAGTTGATGCTGGTGGGTGAGGGAGACAGTTAAGTGGATAGAACATATATATTTGGGCTATGAATTCCTACAAGCACATAATGAGATTTGTATTTATTTAGTAAAATAACATCCTAAAGACAAATAAAATTGGAATAGTGAAGATAACATTCACAAGTTGGTGATAATTTTGTGCCTTCATATGAAAAGAAGTGTCATTAACCTTTTGTAAAATTTGATGATTAATCATGTTATTATTTGGAGTTTTTCTAAACTTTTTTTTAGCTTCTCCATCAACTGCCGACCTACTGTAGGAATGAAATTGCTTCATATCTTATTATTATTTATATTTAAAAATTATGTTAATGGACTTACTTGTAGAAAGAGAGTACCTTCCACCGTATCTTTCAGAAGTTGAAAGCTTTTGAGCCAGTAATGTCTTTTACATTAAATGTGAGTGAAATAATACATCATTGGTTTTTTTTTTCTTTTTTTTTTAAATTTTATTGCGCCAATGAATCTATCGAATGAGAATATTAAAATATATTATATTATGTGCTTTTATTTAAGAAAATTTATGATAGAAGTTAAGAGAATAATTTCTAGTTAAGGAAAATAGTTGTAACTGAGTTCTTACTAATCATATGTTGCTGGAGTATGGTGAGGATGAAGGTTGGGGCTTACGCATGGGAGAGCGTATACTTCACTCTCTTTCACTTGTCTTTGGATTTCACATATTTTAATGGTCAACATTCTTCACCATAAAGCATTGCAGGTCTCTTCACCAAATCTTATATAATTTTCCCTTAAGTTTCAGTGAAGCTTTTCTATTATACAACAAGCCCGATGCATTCCACCACTTCAACCATCAAACATGAATTCTGCTAATATATCTCCATTTATTACACCATCACTATGAACAATTGACTCAAGATCCAAAACATGTACTCATATTAGTGAATTGTTCTTCCAAAATCATTATCCCTCCCATTAGACTCTAAGATTGACCTCTATAATTCAAATATGCATTCAACTCCCTCTCTAGTCTTATTAATAAAGAAGTAAACATTAGCAAAATCCATACCTTGCAACGACGATGGATTTAGGGTTTGGACGAAGATGCACGCAAAAGGAAAAAAGATGAATACCTTCGCAACAACCAAACTCATGTCTCAATAAGTTCGGATGTACAAAAGAATGGAAAGGTGCGAGTTTGATTGTGACAATTTGGATGAATAAGCGCGTAAAAGGAAGAAAAATGGATACCTTCTCAATAAGTAAGCTCTGCTAAGACTTCAATTGCGAAGAAGAATGGCAAGGAGGTGTGACATATGTGAAGAAGAATGAGAAGGAAGTGAGGCTACATCTGCGAAGAAGAACGGTGAGGAAGTGTGACTTCAAATGCGACAAGAAGGAACATCGTCGAAGGAGGCGATGGCACAGGGAATGTCATCGAAGGAGGCAAGGGAAGTCTGGGAAAGAGGAGAGCGGTCTAGAACATAACGAACAAAATGAAATGAATGGACAATCAGTCATTTAGATAGAATAGTTTGTGTTAGATTTAATGCAGATTTGCGACAGAATTTCTGTCTACCGTTAAAAAAATAAATATTTTGGCCGCAAATCCGTGGAACCAATGATACGGGGATCCAGAGGGCTAATTAATAGAATTGAGGAGCTTCAGCCATGACTTACGCAGACAAATACACATAGTGGACACCCGATATATGGAATCCACATGGGGAGATCCCATCATTTAGAACTACACCAAGTTTTGTTGATTATTATTTTATTGTTGCTCGCTCATCCCCCTAAGGAGATCAAGGCCCATTACTACAGTTATGCAGTTATCTTATAAATGGGAATATAGGATATGCCATCGAGCATAAGTCTAGAATATGTTCCATCGTGTATATATCCTACGGGCGAGGTAAATGCCCATCAAACATACATACCCACCGAAGACTTGCTTAACCTACGTGTTAAACCACTTTGGCCACAACAGCCTTGACGTCAGGCACTAATGTCCTAATTTTATCAATCCTAAGTGTCATTGTCCATCCCGCCAGTTTGCACTTCGCATTTGCTTTCACGAATCTCTTTTTTGCCGTCGCATTCGACGTTCAAGACGTCGTCGCCTTCGTCTTCGCAGCCCTCTTCTTCCCAGTTGCATTCGACGTTCAAGAGTCGCTCTCAGCTCGCAATTCACAACCTTCTTACAAGTCACTATTATACCTTCTTCAACACACATCGTTTAAGTCTAAATTTGGAATAAAAAATAATTGCGTACCCTAAAAAAAAGCTGGATCTGCCCTTGCCTATGCCACAAAGAAGGCATTTATTCATGTTGTGGCAACATTTCTATGATGTAGCTTTATGAAGAGTTATTTTCTATGATGTGTCATATATTATGTACTCATGGTTCTCATATTGGTATAGCCTAACCCTTTTTTTTTTTTGAAATATTAGTTTGGTTGAATAATGATTGAAATGAAAACAAAAAATGATTAAATAGATAAGTTAAAAATCTGCATATGATTATAGAAACTTAAGCGCCAACATGCAACAAGTGCAACGGTTATATGTTGGAAATCCAATGCCCTAAATAATCATATTATTTAATTGAAATATAAGTTAAAAAAAAAACTATTACGTCTACTTAAAATATAAAAATAATGTCACTTTAATTTTAGTAAATAAATAAATAAATAAAGTAATATTTTTTGCATTTCCACAGTATAATTTTAAATAAAAAATATGAGACAAAATTATAGATTTAAGAATATTTATATTTCATTACATTTTAAAATAAAATAAAACAAAGTAGAGGGATGTCAAAATGGGTTTTCGGATCAGGTTCGTGTCCAACTTGAAAATAGCCCATCATTGTTTGACTCGACATGAAACCGTCCCGATTCTGAAAATGAGTCAGAAATTTGAATCCGAACATGACCTGCCCTAACCAGAATCGACTCAACCCGACATGCTAGCCCGGGAGTGGGTTACGGAGCACACGACAAGAGCGAGGGCTATGGGGTTAAGCTGGGGCTTGGGGTCGAGTGTGGGTTGTAGGGTTTAGCCACTCGAGCGTGGAGGGCTAGGTACGAGCGCGACAGAAGTCTAGCGTGGTAAGCTAGGGGCGAGCGAGGCAGTTCGCATGCTTGAGCGCGGGTGTGGGACTCGGGTGTGTCGGTTCTAGAAGGGGGGCGAGTGTGGGATGCAAGTTGGGGGAGAATTATAGTCAGTCCCGAGTCAACTAAAGGTTTTCGAGTCAATATGAACCTGACCCGATTTTATAAACGGTTAGAATCTCGAACTCAAACCCAACCCTTATGAAAAATAGGTTGACCCAAACCCAAATTTTTTTTATTCAGGTCCAGATCGATTTTCGAGTCAGGTCAAATGATGAGACCCATAAAAACCATATATTATTAGTCTAAAAAAAAATATTTTCTAACTTTGTTTGGATTTTTTTTTTTCTAAATTGTGATAATTTGTACTTCAATCAAAATATACTTAAACATTTTGGCAGCTATATTTTTTTTTAAAAAAAAGTAAATTAATGCACTAAACAAAAATCATCTGTTAAACGGGCGACTGGCTATGCTAACTCAACCTGCACGTTTGTTGACGTTTGACTTAACAAGTGGCTAGTTTAAACATCAAGTTTGGCGAGGTTTTTAAAATAGACGAATTAAATAAACAAATTAGTAACTGTCACTATTTTTAAATTTGTCCTATGAGGCTAAATTATTGGTTGCACTAGGGGTGTCAAAATGGTTTTTGGGTTGGGTTCCAATCCAACTAGAAAATGACCCGCTAGCACCTGACTCAACCCAAACCCAACCAGATTAGAGAAATGGGTCATAAACCCACACACAAACTCGACCCAGTTCGGGTCAACCTAACAGGACCCGCCAACATTTTTTTCTTCTAATTCCTTTTCTCGCGCAAGTGAAGCACACTTCTTCGGCCAAATCCTATAAATCTTCTTATACTCTTAGAAATTGGACCTTTAGCTCGTTGGCCCGTACGAAGGAACCGCATCCCTTTCTTCCAATTTGGGCACTTCTTCGGCCAAATCTCATAAATTTCTTTATTCGCTAGCCCCGTACCAACGAACCGCATCCCTTTTAGTTTTTTAGAAATAAAAACTAAAAAATAAAATGCTTGGAGGAATAGTGGAAAACAGAAGACTGAAGCTTTTTCTTATCACATCATAAAACATACAAGACTTAGCAATTTTAAACAAAAAACTAAAATAAAGCAAACCGTCACTTAACATGCACCTTTTCACTAATGATGTCGGAATCTATTAGTTTTACATAAATAATAAATTAATTTTGCATTAATTTATAACACACCCCCTTAATGTAAAATTCTAACACCAAGATTTGATCAGAATCTCTCAATTTTTTTGAAAATTGAGAGCTTTTGTGAATCCATCAGCAACTTGATCTTCAGTAGAACAATACTTTATTGCAATAGTTTCTTTTGTCACAACTTCACTTACAAAATGATGTCGAACCTTTATGTGCTTCGATTTATCATGAAATACCGGATTCTTTATCATTGATATTGTGGATTTATTATCACAAAATATGTTTGTCGCCTTTAATTGAGGTTGTTGAAAGTCTTCTAATATTCTTTTCATCCAAATTGCTTGACATGTTGCTGATGAAGCTGCAATATATTCAGCTTCTAAAGATAACAATGCAGTGCTAATTATCTTCTTTGTGCTCCAAGATACTGCTCCACACCCAAAATTGAATATGAATCAAGTTGTGCTCTTGCTATCTTCTATAAAACCTGTCCAATCACTATCAGTAAAACCAACTAAATTAAAGTTAGAAACTGATTTGTACCAAATCTCATAATTTGTTATCTCTCGAATGTAGCAAAGAATGCGTTTAGCTGCTCCAAGATGATGTACATAAGGATTATGCATGAACCTGGAAATGAGATTGACATAGTACATAAGACTACCCACAATTCTTCTAAATACTTTCTCATTAGCTTTAGTTGTACAATCATTATGAACTAACTTTTCATTTATATTCATGGGTGTTGAAAAATTCCTATAAGTCAACATATTATACTTCTTTAGTAACTGCAATGCATATCTTTTTTGAGATATAAAAATTCCATCATCTGCTTGAATAATTTGTAAGCCCAAAAATAGTGCAACAACCCCAAATCTGTCATATCAAATTCTTTTATCATATAAACCTTGAACTTTTTAATCAACATATTAGATGATTCAGAATAGATAATATCATCAACATAAACACAAACAATAAGCAAATCACCATTTTTAACCAACAAATACAAAGTAGGCTCACTTTCATTTCTATGAAATCCCTTCTTTTGGAAGTATGAATCAAGCCTCCAATATCATGCTCTTGATGCATGTTTAAGCCCACAGAGTGCATTCTTTAGTTTATAAACTTTCTCCTCTTTATTTTTAATAATGAACCTTATGGTTGATCAATGTAGATATCTTCTTCCAAATCATCATTCAAAAATGTAGATTTAATATAAAACTGAAAAAACATTCCACTTCATTTGTGCAGCTAATGCAAGCAATAGTCTAACAGTTTCAAATATAGCAACTAGAGAAAAGGTTTCATAAAAATTAATATCATATTTTTGTGCGTAACCTTTGACAACAAGCCTTGCTTTGTATTTTTTTATGCTTCCATATGAATTGTACTTCACTTTATAAATCCACTTCACACCAATTAGATCTTTCTCTTGTGGCATATCAACAAGCTCCCAAGTATTATTCTTCTCAATACTTTGAATCTCCTATTTCATAGCATTTTCCCATTCTTCTTTTCCACAAGCATCTACATAACATAATGGTTTTGTAATCATAAGAGAAAATGTACAATCATACAACTCATGCAAAGATATCATCTTTCTATGATGCCTCTCTTAAGATGTGCTTGAATCTACTGATCTTGGACTGAAAGAGTGAATTAGATGATAAACCATCACTAACTTATTGATTGTTAGTAATATTAATTTGATTACTCTCATCAGATTCAATTGTTGCTTTTCTTTTATTATGAATTATATATTCACTCCAATTCATATACCATCTTCATAAAAAATAACATCTCTATTGATAATGATCTTCTCAGACTGTGGATTAAATAATCTATATGCCTTTGACTGAATGCTATAACCAATGAATATCAACTTTCTAGATTTTCTATCCAACTTGCTTCTATTGTGACCATCCTCCAATGCATAGGCAACACTTTCAAATGATTGACAATAGGCTTTCTACCATTTCATGCTTCATAAGGTGTAATATTTTGAATAGCTTTTGTTGGAGAAATATTCAAAATATAAGTAGCAGCTGCAACAACTTTAGCCCAAAATGTATTTGATAAATTCTTCATGTTCAACATACTTCTTGTCATCTCAACAATAGTTCTATTCTTCTTTTCCACAACCCCATTTTGTTGTGGTGTATTAGGAGTAGTTAATTGTCTGAAAATTCCATACTTATCACAAAATTTGTCAAACTCATTTGATGTAAATTTTTCATCTCTATTATGCATAAAATTTTAATATTCTTGCCACTTTGATTCTACACAAATATTTTTAGATGCATAAATTTTTCAAATGCTTTTGATTTATGCTTCAAAAAATACACTCAATTCATTATACTATAATAATCAACAAATAAAAGAAAATTTTTATACCCTCCATGAGATAGTGTATTCATTATGCCATAAGTACTTTTTCTTGAACTGTTGAAATATTAAGTGGAAACATTTTATTTGGAGCCATCTAAATTCTTGTAATTTGTTGTTTACTTTTTTGATCTTCAATGTTACAAGCCTTTTTTATCAAATTCAACTTTATATTCACTATCGATTAATTTTCCAATGCTTAATAAATTATGTGCAACTTTTAAAACATATAAAGCATAATGTAATAGATTTACCTTGTCATCATTTGTCCCAATAGTAATGCTTCCCTTGCCTTCAACTTGAACAACATTCTTCTCACCAAAATTGAATTTTTATTTTTTTTGACATATCAATCTCTTTAAAAAGAGACTTCATTCCAGTCATGTGATTAAAACAACCACTATCAAGGAACCAAATTTTTGAATTATCACAATCTCCTTAGAAATGTGTCATAAATAAATTATTTTGATCTATTATCTTTTCTACAATATTGGCTTTTTTTTAACCAACATCTGTCTTCTAAATGTCCAAACTTCTTACAAAAATCACATTGTGCATTGTCTTTGCCTTCTTGATTTCTTTGTTTGCTCCAATAATTTGCCTCCATATAACCAAACTTCTTACAATAATAGTATTGCTTTTGACCTCCACTTGATCTTTTATCTCCATAAGCTCCTCTTCCACGAAAATCACCACAACCACCTCTTCCTCTATAAGTACTTCTGCTCTTCTACCATGACCTCCTTCTTTGTTGCCACTAGTTGAAGTTTCCGTCACCTGAAATGACTTATCAACTGTCTTCACTTCTCTTCTATTTATTCTCTCTTTATGAGCCATCAATGAACTCATCATTTCATCAAAAGAATATAATGCAAGATCTTTGGATTCTTCAATAACTTCCACCACATGTTCAAAATTTGTTGGAAGTCCTTAGAACTTTGGATAAAACCTTCTCATCAAATATTTTCTCTCCAAATGATCGTATTTTGTTCACAATTGTTTATACCCGAGAGAGATAAGTTTGAATGCCTTCTCCTTCATTAATATCCATAGTTTCAAAGTCACGTCATATATATTGCAACTTTATTGTCTTTACTCTTATTTAACCTTGAAATTCTTTCTCCAAAATATCCCAAGCTTCTTTTGATGTCTCTGTCATAGAAATTCTTAAAAATATACTATCATCCATTGCTTGTTGAATGAAAAATAAAGCCTTCGAATCCTTCATCTTGTTATCATTATTTCTCCCTTCATCTTCTTCAATTTGTACATCATTTATCACAAGATCCCACAAATGTTGTGACTTGAACAAGGGCTTCATTTTGATACTCAAAAACTCAAACTTGTCACTATTGAAGATAGGAATCAAAGATTCAGAAGTAGTGCTCATTGCCATGAAAAATTTATCAAAATACTTGAATGAGAATCACACACCTTGTTTTTAGAAGAATACACTAAATATTCTAAAACTTTGCTTCAATTCAGAATTTGACACCCACTTCAATCGAAACTGAGCTCTTATACCACAATGTTGGAGTAATTGGAGAAACAAAAACTAAAAAATAAAATACTTAAAGTAATAGAGGAAAACGGAAGACTGAAGCTTTCTCTTATCAAGTCATAAAACATACAGGACAACTTAGCTGTTTTTAAACAAAAACTAAAATAAATCAAGCTGTTATTTATAATATGGTGTGGCTCAGATCAATTTTTTTACACCACTAGTTGCAATGATTGATGCAGAGATGTTTCATCAACCAATTAATAAATTTAAATGGATATAAATTTGATACGCCTTCAAAAAATTATCTTGATCAGGCATGAATCTCGATGCAAAATCAAGTTGGAAACTTTCAAAATTAAAATTGGGACCATCCAATCTCCGATTTAAGCAAACTTATAGTCAAATTGAATGTCTCAGAAATACAAACCCAACGACACTAAATTCAACTCAATCCAAGCCCAAATGAGTCCAAATCAAGGACTTGAAGCACTGTTGGAAGGTTCGAACCACAATTTAGGTAAGCAAACGGTTTTCAAACATCGCATGCTATAGTCGAATCGAGCAGCCCGACGAGAAGAATCTAACGAGCCTAATATCGCCAAATTCTGATATCATTAAGAAATTCAAATGTCTGACAAATGGTACATGATCAAGGGATCAATATCGGTCGTCCATCCAACCACTCCCCATTTACCCTTGATCTCTCACCTATTTACCCGTGCCACTCCAAAAATCTATAAATAGATCTCTCATTTCTCTTGAGGGAGGACCGAAGCAAGAAGAAAAGAAGGAAGAAGAGAAAGAAGAGAAGGAAGAAGCTCCTCTTCGACCAATGCCGGACTTCCACAAGACTACCACTTGAGGCCCTCACCTCCATCGGACCATTGCCTGGCGTCGTTGCTCTGCCGGACCACCACATAAGGCCCTAACTTATGCCGGACCACCACTTGAGGCTGTCACCTCCGCCGGACCATCACCTGACGTCGTTGCTCCGTCAGACCACCACTTGAGTGCATGAGCTCCGTCGGAGCACCACTTGAAGCCCTCACCTCCGCCAGACCACCGCCTGATGTCGTTGCTGTAATAGCATGAACTGCTCCAGTATCGTCCAGGACGATCTGGGATCGTCTTGGGACGATCAGTTGAGGATTTGCTCCAGAATTTGCCCAGAATTGCTCCAGGTGATTTCCTATAGGCATCGTCCAGGCCGATTGGAGACATCGGCCAGGCCGATTGGCACTGTAGAAAATATCGGCCAGACAACAGCCCTGGGAGCTGACCAGGACGATCCTTTTGGTCGGATCGTCCCGGGACGATCTGTGTATGATTTAAGGGAAATCAGCTCATGTGAAGAGAGAGAAATTTTAATTAAAAATATCTGATTTTCGATTTGAGGAGAGAGAAAAAGAAGAAAATTGGAAAAGTTGATTTCAGGAAGACGCGGAGCCGTTTTCGTTCGAAGAGACTGTTGAGGAAATTGTTGTGCACGAGGTAAGGCACATTCCACCTTTCTCAATTTTCAGAACC
Source organism: Dendrobium huoshanense (assembly GCA_016618105.1). Taxonomy (NCBI): domain Eukaryota; kingdom Viridiplantae; phylum Streptophyta; class Magnoliopsida; order Asparagales; family Orchidaceae; genus Dendrobium; species Dendrobium huoshanense. The sequence goes on along the minus strand of CM028346.1, from coordinate 28,678,765 downwards.
GTCGTGTTTGGCGGTATTATCTGTCCGGAATTGATTTTTGTTCGTGATTTTCGTCCGTATCTTTTGATTGGTTCAGTTTTTACCGCGTAAGTTTCTGTATATTGTTGACGTGCCGAGTGTGCACATTTTGGTTATTTTCTGAAGATTTTTGTCCGGGTATTTTTGGTTCGACTGTGTTTTTAGTCGACTGGATTTTTCTGTGAACTTGGAAATTTTTTGTGCAGTAGAATAAATGTTCTGAAATGTTGATATCTGTATTCTGTGCGAATTTGGTGAATTTTGATTTTCAGGAAAATTGTGTAAATTCTGTATACTGCCGTTGTGCTGCCCGATTTTTGGGTAATTTCTGATTTGTCCGAAATTCTTCTGATTTGATATGCTATCTGTATAAGCTATATAAAGGGAGTTATAAGGGGCTTGGATCCTATGAGATTCAGTTAGTGAAATGGGAATTCTGAAATGAGCTCAATATGAAATCTGATATCTGTTCTGTTCCGGATCCGAGGAAATCTGTTTAGGTGCTATATGCACTATATATGTATTCTGGTGCTATATGCACATCTGTTCTGGTGCCGTGAACACAAAGGGAGGCATAAGGGGCCTGGATCCTATGAGATTCAGTCAGTGTCAGGGAATTTAGCTATGAATTACATAATATCTGATATATGATTCTGATCTGATTCTGATACGATTTTGTTCTGTTCCGATATGATCTGTACGACTCTGATTCTGTTGATCTGATATGTCTGATCTGTTCTGTTTCTGATTTGATACGACTTCTGTTTCCGTACAGTTCTGTTTGATTTGATATCTGTCCGATTCCGTTCTGATTTCTGTACGGATTTGTCTGATGTGTTGGTTTTGCGATTCTGAGGATTTTGATTGGAGGTTTGTTGCTTTGCTGAGCTGTTGAGCTCACCCTTGCTTTCTGGTGATTTTCAGGTTCTGGGAAAGGGAAGGAAGTCCAGGATTAGTTCAGAGTCTGATCAGTATAGGTATTATTTTGTACCTTTTGATTTTTGTACAGTCATGGCTTTTCTGTTTTGTCTTTCTTTCTGTCTAAAAGCCATGTACTGTATTTGTAGATGATTGTTTTGAGGAAAAGAAATGATAGATGTTTTGTTCCACTGCATTTGATATTTTTAGTAGCTCTGTGTTTGTTTATTTGTTTGAGTTAAATATTTGGAAGATTCAGTTCCGAACCAAATTCCAAAGCTAGATCCTAGTTAGTGCTGCTCTCGTCGCGGCCCGGTGCGAACGGGATCCGTCTCGTCTCGGGTCGGGTCGTGACAAGCTTTTTTGGTATCAGAGCAATTGTTTTGGAATTTGGGATTTGTGTGAAACAGAGCTATAGGAAGTGATCAGTAAGTCTGTCCGGGGGGGGTAGTTTTGGTTTGTTCGGCTTTTCATTGTGTTGTTTTTGTGATAGTTTTCCGGATTTTCTGGATTTTTCTATATGGATCAGCCAGACCCAGACATGACAGATGGGCAGAGTGCAGATCAGGCAACACCAGTGGGGAGTACAGCCCCAGTGGTCGGTGCTGATACGCTTTCTCAGTTTGCTTCACTCGTTGCTCAGATGATGAGCGAGACTCAGAGCAGAGCTTCTACTGTCCGATCTGATGATCTCGATAGACATTTGCAGTTGTTTCTGAGGTTGAAACCTCCGAGATTTGAGGGCGCTGTTGAGCCCAGAGCAGCCGAGGAGTGGCTGAGGAGTTTGAAAAAGACTTTTGATGGGATGCAGTGTCCGTCAGACAGGAAGGTACCGTTGGCAGTTTTTCTGTTGGATGGAGAGGCTGAGCACTGGTGGGAAGGTCAGCAGGCAGCCAGATTTCAGGGCAGACTGAACTCTTTGATCACTTGGGAAGAGTTCACTAAGGTATTCCGAGACTGGTTTGTTCCCCCTTCTGTACGACAGCAGATGCAGGAGACTTTTCTGAGACTTGTTCAGGGGAGCAAGACGGTGATGCAGTACGAGGCTGAGTTTACTGCATTAGCCAGGTACGCTCCGCAGCTAGTTAGCACTTCTGCTAAGAGGTGTTACAGATTTCTGAAGGGATTACGAGATACTTTGAGGCAGCCCATGATACCGTTTCGGATCACCGACTTCTCTGAGCTTGTGGAGCGAGCTCGTCTGATAGAAAATGACCTGATGGCTACTCAGCAGCGGTGGACTGCGAGTATGAAGAGATTTGGAAGTGAGACTTCTGGCAATGGTTCCTCTGGGAAGAGGAGATTCGTTTCTGGTTCTGGATCTGGAGATTCCAGGAGGAGCGGAGGGTCGTCTGGTACTGCTACCAATACGACGAGTTCTGGATCAGTCAGTTCGGCACCTGTGTGCCAGAACTGTGGACGACGACACTTTGGCCAGTGCTACAGGATGGCTGGTCTGTGCTTCCGATGTGGTCAGTCAGGACATCGGATTGCAGAGTGTCCACAGATGGGATTTGATCAGCGTTCTGAGATCAGATCAGAGGGCTTTATCAGACCTGTTGGTTCAGCAGCAGGAAGACCGAGGACTGTTCCTCCACGCCCTGAGGGATTTACTGGTAGAGGTGGTGGTTCTAGTTCTGCACCACGGAGACCACCTACGATTCAGAGGGAGCAGAGTAGTTCTGTTGCTTCAGCTCCTGCTCCAGTTCAGCCACGAGTTTACAGTCTGAGTCAGCAGGAGGCTCGTGATGCTCCAGATGTTGTGACAGGTACGATTTACATTTCTGATCAACCCTGTCATATTTTGTTTGACTCTGGAGCGAGTCATTCTTTTCTGTCCGAGCACTGTTTTGAGATTTTGCATTTGGACTCGTTCTTGCTTCCGATTTCTTTGTCTGTGATTTTACCGGCTGGGAATCCTTTGATTGCTCGACAATTTTGTTTGTGTGAGATTGAAATTGCTAGCAAGAAGTGAAAATCAAGTTTGATTCGGTTGCCGATTTCATCGTATGATGTGATTCTGGGCATGGATTGGTTGAGTCAGTATGAAGCCCAGATAGACTGTCTGAAGAAGCAAGTGAGTTTGCTTGTGGCTGGAGAGAGAGTTGTATTTCAGGGATTACGAGGTGTTCTCTCCAGTCTGGTTTCTGTGTTGGAAGTGAGCAGGCTGTGGAAGAAGGGATGCCTAGTGTTTTTGGCTTCGGTGCGGGATCTGAACCTAGAGGTTGGTTCTGTTTCTGAGATCCCAGTGGTACGGGAGTTTGTTGATGTTTTTTCCTGAGGAGTTGGTTGGTTTACCTCCGGATAGAGATGTAGAGTTCTCTATCGATATTTTTTCGGGTACCGCTCCGATATCAAAAGCTCCGTACAGGATGGCACCGAAAGAACTTTCTGAGTTGAAAGTTCAGCTTCAGGAGTTGGTTGACAGAGGTTTTGTACGTTCTAGTGTTTAGCCCTGGGGAGCACCTGTTTTATTTGTGAAGAAGAAGGACGGTACACTCCGTATGTGTATTGACTACAGAGATTTGAACAAAGTCACGATCAAGAATAAGTATCCTTTGCCTCGGATTGACGACTTGTTTGATCAGCTTTCCGGATCTTCAGTATTTTCGAAGATTGATTTGCGATCCGGATATTATCAGGTGAAGGTGAAGGAAGTTGATGTTGTGAAGACAGCTTTCAGTACTCGGTACGGACACTACGAGTTCTTGGTTATGCCTTTTAGGGTAACCAACGCGCCTGCTATTTTCATGGATCTGATGAACCGAGTATTCATGGAGTATTTGGATCAGTTTGTGATCGTGTTCATCGACGATATTCTGGTATATTCTGCATCTGAGGATGATCATGCCAGACATTTGAGGATTGTGTTGGAGACTTTGAGGAGGCATCAGCTGTATACCAAGTTCTCCAAGTGTGAATTCTGGTTGAAGAGCATTTCATTTCTGGGGCATGTGATTAGCAGAGAAGGTATTTCTGTAGATCCCCAGAAGATTCAGGCTGTTGCTGATTGGCCAAGGCCGACTACGGTATTTGAGGTACGTAGTTTCTTGGGCATGGCTGGGTATTACAGGAAGTTTGTGAAAGGATTTTCACAGATTCGACGCCTCTGACGAGACTGACTCAGAAGTCAGTACCTTTTGTTTGGACACCGGAGTGTGAGGCGAGTTTTCAGAGATTGAAGGATTGACTGACTTCAGCTCCGGTACTAGCACTTCCGTCAGGTACGGAAGGTTTTCAGGTGTTCAGTGATGCTTCACTAAAAGGACTGGGTTGTGTCCTGATGCAGCATGGTCAGGTAATTGCTTATGCTTCGAGACAGTTGAAACCACATGAGAAGAATTACCCGACACATGATTTGGAGTTAGCTGCAGTTGTTTTTGCTTTGAAGATTTGGCGTCATTACCTGTATGGCGTCAGATGTGAGATTTTCACTGATCATAAGAGCCTGAAGTATATTTTTACTCAGAAAGATCTGAATTTGAAGCAGAGAAGATGGCTCGAGTTGATCAAGGATTATGATTTGACTATTCAGTATCAGCCTGGGAAGACGAATGTGGTAGCAGACGCTTTGAGCAGGAAGTCTTCTTGATTATCAGGTATTCAACTTACTTGTGATGACTTCCTGATTCGTGATTTGGAACGATTGCAGTTGGAGGTGATTTCCTCCAGTGGTTTGGAGTTGGCTCAGATGAGTATTCAGTCTACTTTGGAAACAAGGATTCAGGAAGCCCAGAAGTCAGATTCTGATTATTCGAAGTTGATCTCTCAGATTGGATCTGGTAAGACTCCTGAACTTTGAATTTCTTATTCTGGTACTATTTTCTGTAAGAACAGGTTGTGGGTACCTGTGTTTGGAGCTTTGAGGCAGGAGATTCTGTATGAATCTCATCATTCAGGCTACACTGTTCATCTAGGCAGTGGTAAGATGTATGCTGATATGAAACTGTTGTTTTGGTGGCCTGGAATGAAGAAAGATGTGGCAGAGTTTGTGTCGAGATGCGAAGCCTGTCAGTTGGTGAAGGCAGAGCATCAGCGACCCGGTGGACTGTTGCAGTCATTGTCTATCCCTGAGTGGAAATGGGAGGAGGTAACGATGGACTTTGCGATGGGTTTTCCTCGATCTAGACAAGGGCATGACGCTATTTGGGTGGTTGTAGATCGATTGACGAAATCCGTCCATTTTCTTCCGATCAGACAGACGGATTCAGTTGATCGCTTGGCACAGGATTATGTGAAGGAGATAGTCAGATTGCACGGTGTGCCTCGTGTGGTTGTTTCTGATCGAGATGGACGTTTTACTTCCAGCCTTTGGAAAGGCATTCAGCAAGGCTTGGGTACGAAACTGCATTTCAGTACAGCCTTTCATCCTCAGACCGACGGACAGTCTGAGAGAACTATTCAGGTACTGGAAGATCTGTTGAGGCTTTGTGTTCTAGACTTTGGCGGAAGCTGGGAAGATCACATCCCGCTAATTGAGTTTGCTTATAATAACAGTTTTCAGTCCAGTATCGATATGGCACCGTACGAGGCTCTGTATGGCAGGAAGTGCCGTACTCCTTTGACTCTGACGGAGGTTGGAGATAGACAGGCTTTGGGGGCCACTTTTGCTGATGAAACTGCTCATAAGATCAGTTTGAAAAGAGAAAGATTGAAAGCTGCTCAAGATCGACAGCAGAAGTATTACAATCAGAAGCACAGGTTTGTTGAGTTTCAGGTTGGTGATTTTGTGTATGTCAAAGTCAGCTCGATGAAAGGTGTGAGCAGATTTGGTCAGGTGAGCAAGCTTAGTCCAAGGTATGTTGGACCTTTTGAAATTTTGGAAAGGATTGGAAAAGCTGCTTACAGACTATTGCTTTATGATTCTATGCCTGATGTGCATAATGTGTTTCACGTATCCACTCTGAGGAAGTGGGTATCCGACTCTGGAGAGAAGGTATCAGCTGATGAGGTTGAGATTCAGGAGAATCTGGCATACAAGGAAGAGCCAGAGTTGATTTTGGCGTACGACGTCCGGAAGTTAAGTAATAAACAGATTCCGATGGTTAAAGTCCAGTGGAAGCACCGGACTGAACGGGAAGCGACTTGGGAGAAGGAGTCTGACATGAGACAGTCGTACCCATACTTGTTTTGACTGAGTTTGGATTGGATAATGTCGAGGACGACATTTTTCTGAGTTGGGGAGATTGTAATAGCATGAACTGCTCCAGTATCGTCCAGGACGATCTGGGATCGTCCTGGGACGATCAATTGAGGATTTGCTCCAGAATTTGCCCAGAATTGCTCCAGGTGATTTCCTGTAGGCATCGTCCAGGCCGATTGGAGACATCGGCCAGGCCGATTGGCACTGTAGAAAATATCGGCCAGACAACAGCCCTGGGAGCTGACCAGGACGATCCTTTTGGTCGGATCGTCCCGGGACGATCTGTGTATGATTTAAGGGAAATCAGCTCATGTGAAGAGAGAGAAATTTTAATTAAAAATATCTGATTTTCGATTTGAGGAGAGAGAAAAAGAAGAAAATTGGAAAAGTTGATTTCGGGAAGACGCGGAGCCGTTTTCGTTCGAAGAGACTGTTGAGGAAATTGTTGTGCACGAGGTAAGGCACATTCCACCTTTCTCAATTTTCAGAACCGTCGTGTTTGGCGGTATTATCTGTCCGGAATTGATTTTTGTTCGTGATTTTCGTCCGTATCTTTTGATTGGTTCAATTTTTACCGCGTAAGTTTCTGTATATTGTTGACGTGCCGAGTGTGCACATTTTGGTTATTTTCTGAAGATTTTTGTCCGGGTATTTTTGGTTCGACTGTGTTTTTAGTCGAATGGATTTTTCTGTGAACTTGGAAATTTTTTGTGCAGTAGAATAAATGTTCTGAAATGTTGATATCTGTATTCTGTGCGAATTTGGTGAATTTTGATTTTCAGGAAAATTGTGTAAATTCTGTATACTGCCGTTGTGCTGCCCGATTTTTGGGTAATTTCTGATTTGTCCGAAATTCTTCTGATTTGATATGCTATCTGTATAAGCTATATAAAGGGAGTTATAAGGGGCCTGGATCCTATGAGATTCAGTTAGTGAAATGGGAATTCTGAAATGAGCTCAATATGAAATCTGATATCTGTTCTGTTCTGGATCCGAGGAAATCTGTTTAGGTGCTATATGCACTATATATGTATTCTGGTGCTATATGCACATCTGTTGTGGTGCCGTGAGCACAAAGGGAGGCATAAGGGGCATGGATCCTATGAGATTCAGTCAGTGTCAGGGAATTTAGCTATGAATTACATAATATCTGATATATGATTCTGATCTGATTCTGATACGATTTTGTTCTGTTCCGATATGATCTGTACGACTCTGATTCTGTTAATCTGATATATCTGATCTGTTCTGTTTCTGATTTGATACGACTTCTGTTTCCGTACAGTTCTGTTTGGTTTGATATCCGTCCGATTCCATTCTGATTTCTGTACGGATTTGTCTGATGTGTTGGTTTTGCGATTCTGAGGATTTTGATTGGAGGTTTGTTGCTTTGCTAAGCTGTTGAGCTCACCCTTGCTTTCTGGTGGTTTTCAGGTTCTGGAAAGGGAAGGAAGTCCAGGATTAGTTCAGAGTCTGATCAGTATAGGTATTGTTTTGTACCTTTTGATTTTTGTACAGTCATGGCTTTTCTGTTCTGTCTTTTTTTCTGTCTAAAAGCCATGTACTATATTTGTAGATGATTGTTTTGAGGAAAAGAAATGATAGATGTTTTGTTCCGCTGCATTTGATGTTTTTAGTAGCTCTGTGTTTGTTTATTTGTTTGAGTTAAATATTTGGAAGATTCAGTTCCGAACCAAATTCCAAAGCTAGATCCTGGTTAGTGCTGCTCTCGTCGCGGCCCGGTGCGAACGGGATCCGTCTCGTCTCGGGTCGGGTCGTGACAGTTGCTCCGCCGGACCACCACTTAAGGCCCTGAGCTCCGCCGGACCACCACTTAAGGCCCTGAGCTCTGCCGGATCACCACTTAAGGCCTGGACTTCTATCGGATCTCCACTTGAGGCCCTCACCTCCGTCTAACCACTGCTTGATGTTGTTGCTCCATCGGACCACCACTTGAGGCCCTGAACTCCACCGGACCACCACTTGCGGCCCTCACCTCCGTCAAACCATCACCTGACGTCGTTGCTCCTCCGGACCACCACCTAAGGCCCGGACTTCTACCGGACCACCACTTGATGTCCTTACCTCCGCCGGACCACCGCCTGACATCTTTGCTCTGTTGGACCACCACTTAAGGCCCTAAATTTGTCGGACCACCATCTGAGGTCGTCACCTCTACCGGACCACTGCTTGACAACGTTGCTCCGTCGGACCACCACTTGAGTCCTCGAGTTTCACCAGGACACCACCTGACACCCGGAGTTCTGTCAGACCACCACCTGAGGTCTGAACTTCTGTTTGACCACCACTTGAGGCATGGACTTCTACTGGGCCACCACCTGACGCCCAGAGTTCTAACGGAGTTTCACCCTATATATAATTAAGGCCTTTTAGACCCCGGTTTCCTACCAACTACGATCTTTTGGACCCCGGTCTCCTGCCACCTATGGTCCTTCCGACCTCTGTCTCTTACTACAGTCCTTCCGACCTACATCACAAGACAATGGTCTTTCTGACCTTGATCTCCTGCATACTACGGTCCTTCCAGCCTACATCGCCATACAACGATCTTTCTGACCCCGATCTCTTGGCAACTACGATCTTTTGAGGCCATGTATCGTGCCGACTATGGCCCTTCAAACCAAACAAACATATCTATGTTGATTATTGTAACTCCCACCATGTAATGTGCTCTATATGATATACATTTGTGACATTAAGCCAAAGCCTTCTTCTAAGAAAGGGCCTCATTTATAATCAACTACAAATATTAGTGGATTCATTCAAACTGGGTCAGACCCCATGGTTTTTCCCCCTTCTTCAAGGTTTCCATGTAAAAACTTTGATGTCTCTTATGAACGCTATACCCTATCTCTTATCTGATTGTGTGCTGGATCTTCGTACAATGCTAAGACGTTAAACTATATATTTCTCTACCGCCGTGAATATTTCAGGATGCAACAAAATTTAAAAAAAAAAATTACACGCCGAGTTGTTCACCTTTGTTTTTTTAACCATGAAACCTATTATTTTCTCATCAGAGATCAATAAAAAACAATGCAGCTAACCAATAACTTAATTATATTTTTCATCTAGCACGTTATAAAACTCTGTTTATAAATGTTTTGTTCAATCAGTGGCCAGTGCAAAATCCCCTCAACTGATGTTTCTCTTTCTTTCACCACCAACTTCCAAGCCCCAACCTCCTCTCTCCAATGGAGCACAGCAGCCCGGCGCCACCTTCTCTTGGGCTGTGCAACGCCTCTCACACTATCAAGAAACCTCCTCTTCCTCCAAAGTTTCCGCCGCCGCGACACCCGATCATCATCCACGATAGCGCGCCCAAGATCATCCGCGTCCGTCCTGAGAACTTCAAGACCGTCGTGCAGCGTCTCACCGGAGCCCCAACCCGAGCGAACTATACCCCGCTCTCGCCTCCGTCCCAAACGACCACGATACAGAAGAAGTCGGGCCAGGGCCTGACCATTGACGCCAGGTCCGGGCCACGAAACAAGGCGGCGGGCATAACGTGGATCTTGCCTCCGGTGTTTCCTGCTTCGTTGCCGCCGATTCCGCAGGCCTACTTCGTTCCTACCTTTCCCGGCTTATTGTACAGAGGGTACCCGGTCGAGCCGGTCAATCGGGCTGGTGGAAACTTCTTGGTCAGGCCGGGTAACAACCCGTCGTTGCCGGTGGTGTCCTATTCCGGAGGCGGCAACTTGATGGTTGGGCCACTTGGCCCAGTTGTTTATTCCAGGGCGGCTTACCGGGATCTCTTGGAGAAGTAGGATGGAAGACGAAAGTAGATCAGAAGCTGTGGCAAAGGATAAGTGTACTGGCTGCGTATAGATTCTGTAGTTTCTGCCTTTCGGTTGTGAAATCTTGCTGGGAATATCGTTTAAAGAAATGTGCTTTGTTATCCGTGAAGGCATGGCGGCTATATATTATGCAGGTTGTTTTGTACGAGATTTTTTTTTTTAACATTTAACTCAATTAAGTCAGATTTATACACATAACATACACAAGATTTGAATCAAAAATCACTTAGTTGGTAGAGTTTAAGCTCTCAACGAACATACCAAGGTTAGTTTTGTATACGATATTTATTGGGCCAACATAAATTATGCGGATTTGTAGTTTGGTTACATTCGCTAAATTCAGAGAAATTATATGACTCATTATGCGGATTTGATTAATTTCTTTTTTTTTATTGTATTTGATAAAAGATTTTAAATATTTATTTTAGAAGAAATTATTTTAAACTAAGAATAAACTCTTGTATTCAAAGATTATTTATTAAAATCAGAAGTCATATGTAATAATTTGAACTAATTATATATATACTAGCAACCATATAGAATTAATCTAGCCTGAAGTTTAATAGGATTAAGCAGCTTAGTTCCGGCGTCATTCTATTGTGGTAGGAGGAACTTTAGGCTCTAGTAAGATGTCCGGTTAGCCACCATAAGGAGGCGGGTTTGGTTGGCTAAATCGGTCTGGATAAATTCACCTGGTGTCACCAGGTCTCTCATGCCTTTTCATAATGAACTCAGGATGGAGCAAGTAGTACCTATCACTTGGCAACCGGGAGCAATAAAAATAGATAAGCCCAACAACAAAATTTAAGCTCACAACAACACCGGTTGATTCAACCTGATAAATGGAGTCAAGTACAACTTCTATTGAAGAAATTCTTAGGGTACCCTTAAAGATGATTGATATATGTCCTCTCTAAGGCTTCTTTTCTCAAAGTTTCCTCACTATTGAGAGCATTCTTTAAGAATGTCTCATGTGACAAGTTTCCCCTTTCAAGCATGAATATGTAGTCAGATCCATATTTCCTGGCATGGCCCCCAGATTGGATATATGCAAAAATAGTTTTGGCGAGGTTAAATCTTATGAAAACATTGTAGTGTCAAATGTCAAGTCCTTCAGCAACACTTGTTGCCACCAGTAAAGTAACTCGATCATCATGAAACGTTGCAATTGTGTCCTACATTTGGCATGTCCGTATTTCTTGATTATTTTTGTGCTCTATTAAGATGACACATCTTATGAAACTTATAGAAGGAAGCTCCAATATCACTTTTGGAAATAACTCTTGTGAGGCATCCAACTTTTTTTTTCCTCATCAGACATGGGCTTATTAATACCATGAACTCCAAATAGCATGTCGTCATCATACTCATCATATATGGCTCATCATAGATAAGTAAAGATGACAAATTTGGCAAAGGATCTTCAAATTCTTCAAAGCTAAACTCAATCGACATTGGGGTTGACCTTCAAACACATCTTCGTAGGTGGAAGAGATTTGATCATCTGAAGCCCTCTTCGTCGCCATTGGTTCTTAAAGATTTGGTGGAACGAGGGATTTTGAAGCCATCATGGCAACATACTTGCCCCATAGTCGGTTGCCATCAAAGTCCCAGATAAGGGGGCTCAATTCTTCCCTCCGTTCAAGTTTTGACAATCATTTTTTGAGTCAGGCAATTTCTTATAAAAAATTTTCAATTTCTGCTTCTTAAAGTGGTCCCTGCAGAGTCCGACGACAAAGCCACATATTTTCAGGCTTCTCGGCTGATTAAAGAAATTCAGATGTTAATGTGATGTCAATTTTTCCATATGGAAAAGAGGAGGAATGCAACTAATGGAAGTGGAAGTAGTATTCAAGATGCAAGGTTCTGCTGGTTGGATTAGCTCAAAGATAATTCGACACAAATCTGTGGCCTGCAGTTCTTGATGGTTGGTTGTTGGCCTTGGAGAAAGATATGCAGCTCAAAGATGGAGGTTATTGCTAATGCAAAGGAGGAGGAGGAGGCGGCTAGTAGAGAAAATGGAAGGTGGCCACCACCTGGATCTTTGTCTAGGATACAAAAAATAAAACAAGAAGAGCCTGCCGGCTCTAATACCAAATGACACTGGACTAAAAGGGGCTCGACAACACCTTGTTGATGATCTTGTGACGGTGACCGAACACAACTCCAAGAACTCCTTGGAAGAAATCACACTTGATTAATGTACTTCTTGATACAGAAATATAAACCAAATTAAACTCAAATCTTATTCATATCAAAATTTGCTCTATTACAAATATTGGCTATGTATTTTATAGACAAATGTAGCAACATAATAGGCTACACCTAACATATATAAGGAACATTACATATATATATATATATATATATATATATATATATATATATATATATATATATATATATATATATATATATATATATAGAGAGAGAGAGAGAGAGAGAGAGAGAGAGAGAGAGAGAGAGAGAGAGAGAGAGAGAGAGATACTAACAACCATATGAAATTAAACTAGCCTGAAGTTTAATAGGATTAAGTAGCTCAGCTCCGGTGTCAGGCTCATTCTTTGCCTTCTTGTCACATGTCCTTAGGCCCCTTCTAAACCTCCTCAATACTGGATTCTTATTTAAACATCGTGTAGTTTTGCAATCCCAAATTGAACATTGATTTTAATGAGTTGAATCGATCTGGAAGGTTTTAAACGCTATAGAAAAACTCGGTATTATCCTCGAACTTTTCGGCTGATTTAAATATGCTGGTAAAAGCGGCAAACCAACCGGCGGGTATTTCGCTGTTAACGTAACGACGGAGTTTCCAGTGGATTCTCAGCCGGCCTATTACTAGTGGATTATCTGCCAGAGTCTTCCTCGCTATTGATAAGACCGAAAGCTTATTCTAGCATATTGTCCGCCGAAAATTACCGACGAAATATCCAATAGATAGTAAGCCAGTCTACTTAAACCCGACGGTAACAGCCGATTTTCTCGTAGTGCAACTTCAATAATTATTATGCTAATATAAGAGTTTATCCTCCTCTATGATAATTTCTCCCAATATGAATTTCAGGTATATTCCTTCAAGCAAATATACAACAAGGATATGTTGGCTAATGTGTACATTATAAGAAGTATAATGTCCAATTTTATTGAATTAATTGAACATTCTTTGACTATATATAAACAGTACATGCATTTTTGAATTTTTATAAGCTTTCTATGTTGAATTTTAAGAGTTTCAATCTATAAAACCCTTTCTAATTATATAGAAAATAAAAAAACCAGGATATCAATGTCTCAATTTTAATTAGAAAGATCATTGAAAAATTGACACGTGTTAATTGTTTTTTATATTTGTTTCAAAAGCATATAAATATTTTAATATTTTACTCTTTTGCTATATATTTGACAAAAACTGTCATCATTATGTGTAAATTTCCCTGCAAATCAAAATTAAATGAGCTTATGATATTTAAACATAATAGAAATAACACGTGTCAATTTTTATGCTGAACCTAATTAAAAATTGGGTCATAATATTCTTAAATAAATTTTCTTATTTTATGGCATATTTTTTTCTCTAAAGATTCATTTCATTGCTTGCAAACATAGATTTTGACCATTTTATTAATTAACTACATTCCATAAAAATAGTTAGGGAAGTAAATAAAAAAAGTAGGGTTATGATTTTAATGAAAAATCTAGAACTAAAAAAATTACACAGTTGATACAAGTTACAATAGGCTGGTTAGAAGTATCAAAACAGGTTGACGGGTCAGGTTCAGGTCTGATCTGAAATTGACTCAACCTGAATTTATTTAATGTGAATCCGACCCTTTTAATAAACGGATCAAAAACTCTAATCCGACCTGACTTCCTAACAACCTAAATGATCTGAAACCCACTTGTTAACCCATTTTGACATAAAAAAAAAAAATAACGTCTTAATCATAAAATTTAAAATATTTGATAAAAAAAAGATTATATCCACAAGAAAAAAAAAATCTAATAAAAAAGTTACTAAATGGGTCATTTTTGGGCCATTCATGGGTTGGTGAGTCTATATCAATCTAGCTTGTTTAATAAACTGGTAAAAAAATCCAACATGAATCTGACGCATTTATTAGATGGGTCAACATGAATCCAGATTTTTAGGATCAAATTGACAGGTTGGGTCATTTCTTTACACCTATACAATAGAGAGTGCCCTTACAGATAAGTGAAAGCAATGCAAATAAAATTAAGATGTTGCTAATATCCTTGTAATTGGCAATGTAATGAGGTTATGCTATGGGTGTAAGTTAGTCAAATTGACTTTTGAGCCTGCTCGAGTTGGATTCGATAAATGGCTCGCGAGCCTAAGTCAATGAGCTGACAATCCAAGCTTGAGTCACCTTTGGCTTGACTCGTTAGCTTGTGATAGCACATTTAAAATATATTAATATAAAATACAATAAAAATATATTAGCATTCATGATTTAGAGGACAAAATTGTTAAAAATATTGAAAAATTATATCTTACTTTCTTATAATAACTAATTTATTATTAATTTCCTTCTAATTTCTCATTCTTTTTATCATTTTATTATACAAATTACTCGAATAATAATCATTTTCTCTTTCATTGCAAAGAGTAAAGTTCAACCTCGAGCTCGAACTCGATTAATTAATCATGGTCAAGCTAAATTCAGGATAAATTCCAGTACGACTTGACTCATTTCTTGCCATAGCTAGATCATCCCGAGGACAATTCTTCTCGAAAAAGTGAATGTCGTGTAATTTGAAGGCAAAGGATGAAGCACCATTTAGGCTTCGTTTGGGACGGCTTTCTTATTAATTACTTCTTGAAATAGCTTTTTAGTACTAAAAAGCTGCTTCAAAAAGGAATAAAATAGCCGTCCCAAACGAAGCTTTAATGATCAGATGGTGCACTGTAACATTTCAACTATTTTGCAATAGATATTAGCAAAAAAAAAAAAAAAAAAATTCTAGCAAGTTTGTAATTTATTTGAAATGCAAATGAATTTCCATCACAAATCTCTTGCAGTTTTGCCTCCTGTTGTGACGAAAAATGATAATACGATAAGGCACATTTTTAGCGAAATAAAAGCAACAGAGAAATCAGATTCTGTACAACCCACCTGCACTTGTTGGCTGTTGCATTCGGCGACAAGAAGCAAGCAAGAGAGTAAGAGACCCTGAGGCCTTGTCAGGGAATTCAACGCCGAGACAAGGCAACTATTTGCCTTCAAAAAAATGTCAGCAATGAAAGAAGAGGGTGAAGAGAAATGCAACGGTGAATTATTACAGCGTGAAGCGGCATAATGGCATTTTCAGGAAATTTATCCTTTATTTGACTTTCTTATTGATTTATAAAATTAGTAAAAAAAAAATCTATTTTAAAATTTTTATATTAAAATATATTTTAAAAAATAGTAAAATAATTGACGAAGACTTAGAATTAAATGCAGAGAAATATCTGTCAAAATTTTTAACGAAAGCTCTATGATCAAACAAATTAATATGGACCCTCTAATGGAACATTCATAAATTGAACAAGATTTTCTTCATATTTGTGAAGCATGTCACCCCAAAATTTATAAATAAGCCCTCATTTTCACATGACGGGAGAGGGGAAAAGAGAATGAACAAGAGAAAGGATGGAAGAGCGTTCTAGCATTTTTTTTTTACAAGTGTATTGGAGTAAGCCTGTCAATTTCGGGTTACGGGTCGGGTGGTCGAACCCGAAACTGATCCGGCACTATTCGGGTTCGGGTTGACCCGACCCGGTTTTGCAAACGGGTTGATTTTCTGAACCCGAACCCGACCCGCTTCGGGATCGGGTTTTCGGGTCGGGTTCAGAAATAAAATTTAATAAAAATATTATGTATTCAAAATAATGAAACATTTCTTGTTCCATTAACACAATGTTGTTTTGAAAATATTCAATTATTTTTAAGACCTATAATTTTCTTAGGAATTTTTCAAAATAAATTCATTAAATTCATCAAAATTTTAATATTAAATTTTAAATCATTAACAATAAATAATAAATGTTATAGGAAATGTTTATTTAAATTTTTTCTTAAAATTCTTTAAAAAAGTAGGCCACACACTATTTTTGTTTCTTAAAAGTAAGACTCTAATTTTAAAAGTTGATTGACATTTAACCCTATCGGCCTAAGTTGCCATTAATTGACAACTTACATATCAACAGTTTAGGCCTACCTTTAATTTTATTTTTTTTCACATTTGAATCACTAAGACAATTTTATACACACAACATATACGTAATTTTCGAACGCAAAATCTCTTGATTAATAGCCAAAATCCCTAACCAACAAGCCAATATAAATTTGTGTAAAAAATTCTTTATTTATTATATCCTATTTAAAATTAATCTAAAATTTAATAAGCAAAGTTACGCTTAAGAAAAGAAATGATATATACATAAACATATGTGAGATTTAGGCTTCATTTGAGGCAGTTTTTTTCTTGCTTCTTAAAATAGCTTTTTAGTATAAAAATTAAAAATTATATATTAAAAAGATGTTTTAAGAATTAGTTAAAAAGCCATCCCAAACGATGTTTTAGGCTTCACACCCTTTTTTTTTTTCAGGGAGCTGTTTGGTTTGCTAAAATAGAAATGCAATGTAAAATGAATACAATGTAAAGTACATACTAAGGTTGTTTAGTTATCTACAAAGTGAAAGCATGAGATTTTTTTTTTTTTTTTTTGTTTAGTTGGGTGTATGTTGAGCAAAATAAAATTATTTGTTATCCACTTCATAGAAATTTTGCATATTGAGGAGGTTTGAGGTTTGGCCGAATAAATGTGATAATGGGAGAATGATAGTTACCTTCACAATGTGCGGGCTCCCATAGTCGAAGGGGAATGTTGTTGTCGAATGGGTGAAGTTGAACATCAAGAAGCAGCCACCGAAGAAGCCATTCGAGCAAAATTATATCTCACGCGATAGAAATGGAACATCATCAACCTGAAGAAGCGACTTAAGCAAAACTCTACCTCATACGAAAAACTGAAGTGAAGTCAACAAGACGGGAACATCGTCTGCATCTCATGAATTTCTTTTTCGCTCAAGCAAATTTGAATGATTTTATTTTACCCACAAAATAAGCTACAATGATAAGTTCAAAATACATAAAGATTTTGCTTCGTGTCAATTCAAACAGCAAACAAGTTAGCAAAACCCATATAATTTACTTTTTATTAATTTTGCTGCCGATCAAATAACCTCTAGAAAATTAGTTTAAAAAGCAGTAACAAGAAAAGAAGGGGGCATTCCGAGAATTGAACTCGGGACCTCTCGCACCCTAAGCGAGAATCATACCACTAGACCAAATGCCCACACTGCTTCAATTCGGATATTATACTTTTTTAAAGTAAATTAGTTTGGTCATAGCCTGCAATTCTGACTTCTGCCGGACGAATCCATTTGAATTTTCCAGAGCCCAGATCAGCTCGACACATTCAAAATCAACTTTAATTTGTCGATTAGTATCATTTTGTTGGGTCAGAACTTGAAGAAATATTGTAATCAGGGGCGGAACCGGTTTCAATTTTGAGGGGGGGCAAATTCAGCACAAAAATAATTAAATATTAAAAAAATAATATTATATATCTATATATTATGAAAAAAAATTAAAAAAATTTAAGCAAGAAAAAAAAAAGTGTAATTAAACTGTCATAAAAACAAATATTAGAACAAAATGTGAAGAAATATATAACTATTTTAGGGCAAGTTAGGACAAAAGAGATTTTAGGGGGGGCAAAAATAATTTTTTAGGAGGGGCAAAAAAATTTTTACTCTCCTATAAACTTTTTTTTTTCTCTTCTAAAAATTTTTTTTTTTTTTTTGAGGCGGGGCAATTGCCCCCCCCTAACAGCCAACTGGTTCTGCCAATGATTGTAATGGCTGACATCTACATTTTTGTCAATAATTACAGTAATTATATAGGACAATTTTTTAGTACAAATTTTTTTTGATCTAAACAACTGTTTTGAAAAGCTGTAAGAAACATGCCTCAAACGAGAAAAATTATTCTTTGCAGACATGAAATGACGTTCGGAGATCAATCAGAATACGTCATGACACCCTTTTACTGCACCACGGCTCGGTATTGCTCGATGCCGCGGCATTCGGATGTAGAGCTGCGTCCGGCGTCCGCACAAAATAATTTCTCCTCAAACGAAGCCATAGATTATTTAAAACATATTACTATGGATGCTTTATTGCATTAGGATAGTGATATTATTATAGCAAACATCGGATGTATGATCATACACACATTTATTATTTTACATGGAATATGCATCAACATTTAAAATGTTAAAATAAATGGCTAAGGCTTCGTTTAGGATACCTTTCTTATTGCTTTAGAAAGCAGTAAGAAAACTATCTCAAACAAATATTTTGCTTCATTACATTTTGATTTCAGGTTACCTACTTTTGCCGTTTCTTTTAACACCTAGTGACTTATCTGAAAATCACATTGTGGTGGGCTCATAAAAAAATATTTATCTAGCAACTTTAATACATTGATTATCTACTTAAAACTAGTTTAGAAAAAAAATTCATTTTGAATTAAATATGCACCTTGGTGGATATATAGTAGATATATAGTATACTAAGTGGTGACAAACTTGATCCAAATAAAATTAAGGCTTGGTATGGGACGGCTTTCTTTCTACTTCTTAAAGCAGCTTTTTGGTACACAATTTAATTTAATTTGTGTACTAAAAATCTACTTTAAGAAACATAAAGAAAGTTGTCTCAAACAAAGTCTAAAAGTTCAATCAAGTAGATTGGATTGTGTAAAATTAAGACATTTCATTCAATTTTTTTCTTAGGGTGTCTTTATACTTTTGAGAATTAAATGCCCTTGTTCTCTTTAGATCTACCCAAAGATTTTATCTATTTAAGAATCTATGTTTTTTCCCCCTCAATTTAAGATCATGAGACTTTCACTATACAACATAATTCATGGTTATTGATAGAGTTTCTCATGGCTATACTGAGTAAATTATCTTCATGGCTAAATGACCTCGAGCAAGATAATTTAGGATGACAATTCCATAAAATTTTAACTAGTTTGTTTTTACCTTTTCTCGGATTTCTTACCACATTTGAGCCCTTTCACTCTAGTTAAATTTTTGGTGATGTAATGATTGTCATCACATAGGTTTTCTATATATAGAAATAACCATCTCATTTAGGATTTGTTTGGGAAGACAGTAACATTTTATAAAATTAGTTGTGAATGTGTTGTTGAGAAAATAATTTCACTATTATGATTGCATGAAATAATTTTCCACAACATAATTTTTTGAAAAATAGTAAGAAAGAAAAAGAAAAAAGTAATAGCCAAATGAAATTATGATTGTTGTCTGAAAAGTAAAACAGTTAGAAAGCTATCCCAAATAAACTCTAAGTTATGATGGTTCATCCTCTATCTTGTGAACTGTCTCAGCTTGAAGCATAGGCAATCCTTTAAGGAAGAAAAGTTTTGTAATCTATTTCTTGATATTAACCTTTGACCTATTCAAATTAAAATACAAATATACTTTATTTATTGAGAATATCTCTTGGGTTTTTCTATGAGATAAAATCATTACTTTTCATGCATCACTACTTTTAAGATTTATTTGATATAATTATGATATATTGAGAGTAACATGACTATGCCTGAGACTCAATATTACCCATTTTATATTTGATCGTCTGAACAGAAAATAAACTTATCTATTGATTGTGATCTTATAGACACAAAGCCTAAATATGAATCAAGCTCAGGATAGTCACAATATTTTTGTTCAGCAGAATCAATTTCTCCCAAGTATTAATTCCAAATTTACAATGGCATTCTCATATTCTTTTCTTAGTTATCAATCACAAGAGCCTTATGATGCTTATATTTTAAACCTAATCATTTACTCTATATATTATCACTTCAATGATTTTTTTAAAAAAATTTCCAATTTTCAAAATTTCAAGGCAAAGGATCTCAAAATAAACGACAAAATGCAACAGGAGAAGGATATGGAGTAATTATGAGAAAGATGGACTTTATTTAAGTCTCATTACAATTGTCTTGATTCCTACTTGTCTTCTGATATTTGTAGCCTTATGATGTATACATTTATGGTTGTAATTCATTGTGTTTGTTACAGGTGAATGGCTGTGATTTAGTGTTTGTGTGAGCTGCATATGGACTCTTCTCCTTGCGAGATGCAGTGGAACTCATCTCTGTTTGATTTAATCTCATGTGTTCTATTAAAATGTGGTTGATCTCGTCTGTTCTTTTTATCCCCCCCCCCCCCCTCGCAAGCAGATGGTTTCTTATGAACCTTCAGCTTGGCACAAAGAAGATGAAAGCGATGTTTTGTGAGGATGTCTATTGTCTGATCTTGAGTGCTGATCGGTTGAACTCGAATGATATTCGAGTGAGTCTGATGTCGTATGAAGTGATGTTCAATCTTTATGTATTCTGTCCGTGCATAAAAGATCGAATTGTTGGCGAGGGCTATGGTTGAGGTGTTGTCACAGTAGAGATCTATGGGTTTTGAGATCGATAATTTGAAATCTTGTCATATTTATCATAGCCAGATGATGTCTGTAATTGCCACTGCTAATGCTCAATATTCTACCTCCGTGGATAATCGTGAGATAGTATGTTGTTTCTTGACACTCCATGAGATCGGTGTGTTATCAAGAAAAGAATAGTATCCTGATGTTAATTTTCTTGTCTCTGTGTCGCTTGCATAGTTTGTGTCATAGTAGGATTGTAATTGAAAAGGTCCTGAGGTGATTGGTATGCCATAGTCTAAGGTACTTTTAATATACCTTAGTAATCTTTTGAGAAGATATGCATGAAGGGGTTTGGGGTCATGCATGTGTTGGAAAAGAAGATTTACATGATATGTTATGTTAGGTCTAGTTATAGTGAGGTATTGGAGAGATCATATGATGCACTTGTATGTGTATGGGTCAGTGAGAATAGGGTCATATGGTATATTTTATGATATTTTAGTGCATGGGGGATTTAAAAGGGGTTTATAAAAGGTGAGTCATGCAATATGAAGTATAGATGTGGCGTATTGATGTAGAGAGAGAAAGAGAGTTTTTGTGAGTGGTGATGTTGATGCCATGGAAATTATTGGCGGTACCCAAGTGTTTCATCGAGAAATTGTTATGCATTTTCAATATGATGCTTGATATGAGAGATGAGTTGTTATCTGTGAGTAAGATGTCGTCTACATATGTTAGTAGTAGGTATACATGGGATTATGCTTGCGAGAATATGAGTAAGGATGGGTTTATTTTGCTCGGTTGAAATCCCATTTATTGTAAAAATGTTGAGAATGTGGTAAACCATTGTCTGGAGGCCTATTTAAGTCCATAAATTGCCTTGTAAAGTAGACATACATGGTTTGGATGTTCAGTGTCCTTGTATCCTTGCGGTTGTTTTATGTATATAGTGTCTGTCAATTTGCCATGTAAGAATGCATTTGCCACATCGAGCTGATGTACTTCCCATTTTTTGTTAAATGCAATTGTGAGTAAAATTCTGATGGTTGAAAATTTAGCTATCGGACTAAAAGTTTTCAGGTAATTAATTTCATATTCTTTTTTATGTCCCTGCGCTACCAATCGTGCATTGTGTCTGGCTATTGAACCATTGGAATGGAGTTTGGTTTTATACATCCACTAGCAGCCAAGAATTGGGGTGTTGGATGGGGGAGGAACTAAAGTCCAAGTTGCTTGTTTTTGTAATGCGAAAATTTCTGTGTCCATTGCTTGTCTCCAATGTTGATGTCTGGATGCTTCCTGATACGTGGTTGAATGTGGAGTTGTTTCATTATGAGTTTGGGCTTGTTGGTGTAAGAGGTTGAGTATTATTTTGGGTTTGACAGATCTAGTTTTGAACCGAGTTATCATTGGGTGTATAGGTTTGGGTTGTGGTGTGGGGGTTTGAGACAGTGAAGGAACTTGTGTAGGGTTTGATGAGGCTGGGTTGGGGTTATTTGGTGTACTTGGTGCAAATGATGTGGTATTTATGGTGGTGATATGATGAGGTTGAGTGGTTATAACTTGAGTGATAGTGGTGGAATAGGTGGTGAGTATAAGAAGATGAGGGTTGTCTGGAATGGATATCTTAAATGTTTGTGTTGTTTTGGTTTGAGCAAAAGAAAATGTGGTTTCATGAAAGATGACATGTATGGAAGTGGTTATGTAGTTGGTAGTTGGGTTGAGGCATTTGTATCCCTTGTGAGAGGTTGAGTAGCCTAAAAAAATGCATGAGGCTGTTGTGGGTGCAAGTTTTATTTGGTGGGGGGAATTCATGGGAAACAAGCACATCTGAAAACTCGTATAACAAAATAGTCAGGGTTTTTGTTGTATAGGAGTTGAAATGGGGATGTGTTATGGGTTGTAAGGGATGGAAACCGGTTGATTAGGTAAGATGCAGTTAAGATTGTGTTTGGCCAATATGAGTAAGGTATGCTGGCTGTTTGTAATGATGTTCTGGTTGTTTCAATTAGGTGTTTGTATTTTCTTTCGACTACACCATTCCATTTTGGTGTGTAGGGACATAAAATTTGATAAATAATGTCATATTTTTGTATGTATGTTTGCAATATTTAATTTATGTATTATGATGTATTAGATTTGACTTGTGTTAAAAAAGGTAGGGGTAGACCTAAAAAGACTTTGTTAGAAAATATTAGGAATGATCTTTCTTTATTAGATTTAAACGAGAATTTGACTTTTAATAGGACACAATGGAGAAAAAGTATTCATGTAGCCGGCCCCACGTAGTGGGATAAAGGCTTGATGATGTTGTTGTTTTTGTTGAATGTCCCACCATTTGAGCGAAATTGTTTGAGTTTATGTGATATTTTTTTCTCAATCATGGTATGAAAATTAATAAAGATAAATGGCATCTCAAATTTGCATTTCATGGGAAAATTCATAGAAATCTGAAAAAAAAAATCATCTATTAAAATGAGATAATATCGATACCCCTGATGAGAGGTAATTAGAGTTGGACCCCATACATCAGAATGAACTAGTTATAAGGGAATAATATAGTTGGAATTAGAAGTAGAAATTTACAATTTGTGGCCCTTGGCCACTTTACAAGAAGAACACAAATCAGAGAATGTGGGTATTTTGATGTGTTTGTTTGTATTGGAGATGATTATCATGGTCCGGGTGTGTGGATGACCAAGTCTGTTGTGCCAGATGGCAGCAGTTTGTTATTTGTTGATAGTAGAGTGAGCTAAATGTTGATGGGTGATTGAGAGGGTTGGTACAGGATAGAGTCCATCACGGCTTGGACCATGCAGTAGAATTTTATTGGTCTTGGTATCCTTGATAGTAAAACCAGAAGAATTAAATGAAATGGTGATGTTGTTATCTTTGGTTAGGTGATAAATAGAGAGAAGATTGTGAGACAGTGTTGGGATATGTAAAATTTGAGGTAATTTGAGCTTACTATTTGGGGGTTGATAGCAGCCCAGCTCCAGTGTGAGCAATAGGGAGTGTGCTGTCATCTCCAATATGTATAGCATCTATTCCATTGTATGGGAGAGGATCACCTAAAGTTAAATTGTTGATGTCATTTGTGAGATGAGATGTGGCACTAGAGTTTAGATACCAATCTGGGTTGAAGTTGTCGTTGGTGGTATTTAAAGCTGTATTTGATTTTTGTGTTGGAGTGTATTTTATATTGAATATGTGCCAACAGGTTGTGGCAAAATGTCCATTCTTGTTACATATTTGGCATATGGGTGCTGGTTGGGTTGTAGATCGAGTATTCTGGGTTATGAAGCGGCCTCTGCCTCTTCTTCCTATGCCTCTGGTGGAGTATAGTGTTGTATTTTCATCTAGGAAGTTATGTTGTCTAGCTGCTTCAGCAGTGTGATTGATTTCTTCACTTATCAAGAATGCATATAGATCATCAAGACTAATTGGCTGCAACATGGTGCGAATTATATTTTTTGAAAGATTGGTATGCTGGAGGTAATCCATTCAATATAAATAGAATTATATCTTCTTTGTCAATGGTGGCACCTGCCCTTACAATCTTCTCAACGAGAATATTGATTTCGTTTAGATATTCTACCATTGATTTTTGTTTCATTGAAACATTGTGTAATTCATTTTTGAATTGTATGACTCTGGATCTGTTGGAGGCTTGTAACCTTCTTTCAATGGTAGTTCAAATGGCAACATATGACATAGGGTAAGATTGCTGAGGTTATTGTGGAGCAAATGGCTGCAGCTAGGTTCTGATCAATCAGAACCCATTCTGTGTATTTGGGATTGATGATGAATGATTCGTCTGGTGCTAGCTGCAGGCGGGTGGTGGAGAGATGTTGGGATCTATGAAATTGATGAAGTCATTTGCTCTCAGAAGTTTAGTTACTTGGGATTTCCATTGGGTGGGTACAATAGTTTTGATATTTGAAATGATAAATTTTAATGATGCATGTATAGCACAAGATTCTGTGGGTGGGTCTGTTATTGGATTTCCAATTTGGGATGAGGACGATTGAGCCATGAGAAGATTTTAGTGACTTACCTCTCAGTTTGATCTGCTCCAGGAACTGAGCTCTCTCAGTTATGTCTGCTCCAAGAAACGTGCTCTGATACCAAAAAGAAACGATAAATTGCAACAGGAGAAGCACAATGAGTAATTATGAGAAAGCTGGACTTTATTTAAGTCTCATTCCAATTGTCTTGATTCATACTTTATCTTTTGATACTTATTGCCTTGTGATGTATATATTTGTTATTGTGATTCATTGTGTTTTTTACATGTGAATGATTGTGATTTAGTGTTCATGTGAGCTGCATCTGGACTCTTCTCTGTGTGAGCTGCAGCGAAACTCATCTCTATTTGATTTAAGTTCATGGGTTCTATTAAATTGCGGTTATCTTATCTGTTCTTTTTAATCTCTAATACTATTTAATTCATTCAATATGCACTTATTCAAATTCAAAATTACTTTTATATTTAATATTTCTAGTATCATATCCAAAAAAATAACCAACTATAATATTTAAGGTTATTTTAAGGCCCCAAAAATCTGTGTTGGTTGGGCCCACTAATGCATTAATGAGTTGCAGGTGGCCCATGCTTAACAAAGTTCATCCCTTGCAAGGCTCAGCCATACCCAATTAATCCGCATCAAACTTCCCAGTAATTTAATAAATAGGTTAAATTTTAAAATAATCCTGCAATCATTCGTATATATTTATTTTAATCCCAAAATATAATTTTGCTCTATTTTAATCCCTCGACTATACAAAACTAATCCAAAATTATCCTAAAACTAATCCAAAATTAACCCTTTTGGACTAAATTGGAATCAATTTTGCAAAATCAAAAGACTAAATTAAGATCAAATTTATATCACAATTACAATAAAACAGACAATTTTGAATCAATTTTGTATGACTGAAATTCAATTTAGGCAATATGATAGTTTCGAGTTTTTATTTTGTTCGGTTGACCGGATGCAAGAAACATCCGGTCGTAGGCAAAAAGAACGTGGTACCGAGGTGTACCGAGTTTTTCAAAAAACTCGGTACACCGCGGTACCGAGTTTTTTTGCCTACGACCGGATGTTCCTCTGCATCCGGTCGGAGGACGTAATAATTGTTCGATAGTTTCGGACTAAATTGATCATACCCGAATAATCTTAAGATTATTTTGAGAATTTTTTGTTTAATAAATTAATTGTACTTTAAATTTCCATTTACTATAAAAACTAATTATTGTTTGTTTGGGACGACTTTCTTACTGCTCAACTTTTAAATATAAAAATTTTAAACTTTTAAATATAAAAATTGTACTAGAAAACTACAAGAAGCAAGAAGAAAGTCAGTCCCAAACTAAGGATTCGTTTGGGACAGCTTTTTAGAAAGGAGTTTTAGTAAAAAAAAAAAGGAGAATCATAGCCTCTTCACTGGGAAGCCGTCTTCCTGTTCCTGCACAGATCTCTGCACCGCGAGAAACGAGAAACAGCCACGCAGTCAAATGGTTCGCATTTCCACAGGAAGATATTGTAGCAATCAATAGCAGTAACACTAGAATCAACATATCTCATTAATATGAATTGGACGCCAAAGGACATAACTCACTTGTTTCTAATGGATCTTCCATGTTACTCAACAGAGTAACAAATCATTCCTCCAAAAACATCTCAAAAAGCTTACGCACTTCCCTTTTTCTTTCCAAATGAACGTCACTCAACAAACAATTTCTTTGACTGGCTTATTTTCATCTACAATGGACAATTTCCTGATCATCTTTCTTGGAAATGTTAGCATCAGAAGAAATGAGGCAGTTGCAGAGATCTCATGTGATGCTCTGCTCTGTAGGCAGAAAAAAGCTTCCAATGAACAGAAAAATGGACCCACAATAGGCCATAGAGAGAGCAAAAAGCTTCTTTTATCTGCTACAACAAGACAGGTAGTCCATAATTATGGAAAGATCTGATGCGCCCATCAGTGCTGGCTGTAACAATCACTAAGCTCCAGATGGCTGCAAGAGAAGTAAGTTGTGGATAACGATAGACTATTTCATTCTTAGCTTTGACATTATTGAGATTATCTGAATTTGATAAAGTCTGAGGTGATTTAGGAAGTTTCTCCTCCGGTCCAACGCGTGATACACCCTCGCTGAAGAGCCAGGAGCCTAAATACAGACAATCTGAATCCCATAGCCATGTTGAAGGCTCCAAAATTTTAAGAGGGGGTGAAGGAAGGAGAAGCCCATTGGTGCATGGAGCTGTTCTGTGCTCCATTTTAGGCCATGGAACTGCAACTGATACCCCTTCAGAAAAGAAGAGTTCAAAGGAACGAATTGATTTGGCTTCTTTGGAAGATGGTTTGCTCAACAAATCACAATTCCATACGTAGACATTAGAGTCTTCACCTACAGATACTATGTACCGTCCATCCGAAGTAAATGAAGCGGATAGATGACTCTTTGTCTGCCGAAGACCTGTAGAATATTTTAGAAGAAGCTCTAGTTCAAGCTCAAGCTGAAAACGAAAATAAAATAAAATTTTCCACTGGTTGAAAGTATAAATTTTTTTACAGTTCAAGCTCCAATCAAACATGTCAGAGAATATAAATTATCACCTTTGAAATTGTGGACAACACCAAGCCCATCGAAGATTCTAACTCTGGAATCTGCTGAGGTAATCATCACCTTATCTGGGTTTTCAGGAGAGAACTGCAATGATAGCAAAGTTATGTTAATACTTGTCTGGCGAAGGGAAAATTATTAGTTCCGGACACCGGACGTAGAGATACGTCTAGACGTCAATAAAATATTGGCATGTGGAGTGGACACGTGGATATTCAATATCTTTAATGTGTCCGAGGAACTTTAAGCCAAGCACACCAAAATCAAAAACTAAAACGCAAGTAAAGCTCAGTAAAAAAGCGCAGGTGATGCGGAACTAAAGCGCACAAAAAAAACGCAACTAAAGTGCAATCCACATGTCAATTTTTTAGTGGATGTCCGGACTTATCTCTATGTCCGGTGTCCAAATCTAATAATTTTCCCAGGCGATGTGAAGGATGAGAATGCCCTCAGATTTCTCACCTGCAGTGCAGTAATTCGCTTTCCAGCAGATTTTCTCTTACCCTCAATGCAGAATTGTGTATCCAATCTGATGCTATTACCTGTACACAGGGATTTAACAAATTGATCAACAGCTAGTATTTGGCATGCACTAAAAAAGAAGGCAACTATGAAATAAAGGAAAAAAACAAAACGCTGCATTTAAAATGTACAATACCAGAGTAGACATAAAAGCGGCAATTTCCATTAATGGAGCCAACAACAAATCCCTGTAACAAAAAAAGAGAATTAGAAAGTATTAGATCATAAGTAAATAATAGCATTATAAATTGTCACAAAGAATTTCAACAGAGAAATGCTTGCTAGAAAGCAACCTTTCCATCTGGTCGATAGCACAAAGAAGTAACGATATCACGAATGTCAGCCCAATCAACCACCTGACTTTCAGAGACACTCCAAATGCGAACCTTTCCATCTATAGAGCCACTGATGAAGTATCTTTCATCAACAGGATTGAACTGAATGCAAGTCACTGATTTCCATTGGAAAATTCAAAAACAACTTGAGAGATTGCACTGGTTGAATAATACTTTCATAGAAAAAAAAAAGATAAATATTTCTTATCATTACTATTACACAAGAATAAACTATGGTGCTAGCCTGCTAGGGGGGAACAATTATTACGTCCTCCGACCGAATGAGAGAAACATTCGGTTCGCAGACAAAAATCCCGCGGTACCGAGGTGTACCGAGTTTTTTGAAAAACTCGGTACACCTCGATACCGCGGGATTTTTGCCTGTGACCGAATGTTTCTCTCATTCGGTCGACCGAACCAAATAAAACTTCGCTAGGGGGATATCTTGTACCAAAGCCTAAACTCAAGATTAAATCCTAACAACCAAGCCCAATTATAAATTAAGGCTTTGTTTGGGACGACTTTCTTACTGTTTTTTAAAACAACTTTTTAGTATAAAATTAAATTTTTTTACTAGAAAGCTGCTTTAAGAAGTAGTAAAAAAGCTGCCCCAAACGAAGCCTAAATTTTAGGAAAGGAGCATATATATTTACAAAGAGGCATATGAGAAAATAGAAAATCCTCAAACAGCGCAAGGTCATGATATTTAAATTGCAAAAACATGATATTATATGATAACTTTGTTTGGGACGGCTTTCTTACTACTTAAAACAGTATTTTAGTAAGAAAATTAATTTTTTTGTACTATAAAGCTGCTTTAAGAAATAGTAAGAAAGCCGTCCCAAATGAAACCAAAATGAAAATAAATCTAAGCTCATCTGCATTAAAAGATATAAATCCATATGAAAAATAGTATATGACATGTTCAAAGTTTACAAATTACCATAATCATTGTGCTGAAAAATTTTAAGGCATCCATCAAAACCAACTTTCCACATTCGCACAGTTTTGTCCATGGAAGACGTAAGAAGACACTGTAAGAAAAAAAAATAAAAACTAATAAAAATTTTGATAGATACTTTGCAACAAGATATTACAACCTCAGCCATAAAAATATCAGATGCAAATAGACTCGAGAAGATAAATAAGATACTACAACAACAACAACAACAACAACAACAACAACATCAAGCATTTGTCCCACTACGTGGGGTCGACTACATGAATTCTTTTTCGCCATTGTGTCATGTTAAAAGTTAAATTATCATTTAAATCTAATAAAAAAAAGATCGTTTCTAATATTTTCTAACCAAATCTTTTTAGCTCTACCACTACCTTTCTTAACACAAGTCAAATCTAATACCTCAACTTTGGTCATCGGAAGGCCTCCGTTTAATGTGACCAAATCATCTAAGACAACTCTCTCTAATCTTATCTTCCACGGGAGCTACTCCAACCTTTTCATATGATATATTTTTTAATCAAATCTCAATAATCAAGAATAAAATAATAAGAAAATGTGACTAGTATGTCCATGAAGATTTCAATGAAGATAAAAAAATGGCTTACGTTAGAATTAGACCACGAAAGGTCAAGGATGTCACTAGTATGTCCATGAAATTCTTGAAGTGGAGTTTCCATGATCCTAAAACCCTTCTTGGGAATAACAATCGGCGCAGAGTCAGAACCCTTCCTTCCAGTTAAGGATTTGCTACTATCAACTTTACCAATAAATTTAGCAGAGCCATCAGCAATGGAGCATTTGCAAAAAGCTTCCAATTCCCTGATCTGCCAGATCCGAACAACACAATCTTCACCACCACTGGCAATGTAGCATCCCGATGGACTAAATTTCATGGTTCTAATCAAGCCCTTGTGAGCTTTGATTTCTTGCCCAGTAAACAATGCCGTGAGCTCTCTACAACTTTTCCGATGTTGCTGAACCTTAGTTGTCATAGGTCGAGGTACTTGAGAATTTTTAATGGAAACTTCATTCTTACAGAAGCCTGCAGTAGGTCTCTTAGAGATAAACCTTCTCCACCAGCTGCTAAGCGGCTTCTTACTTCCTGAGAAGCCTTGACCATATTTATCTCCAAAAGCTTGCTCTCTCTGCATCAGCTTAAGAACATGACAAGATAGTCCAAGTAACTTCTCAAAGTCCTTCAACGTCAAAAATTTTCCTGAACCAGCTTCTCTGATCAAAGCAGACAGACCATTTTCTCCTGTATCGTGAACAGTAAACTTTTTTCCACTATCCAGATCCCTTATGCAACAAAGAGAATCTCCTACACCCCCATCATTAGTTGTTGAGAAAGAATTCAACGCAGCACCACTACTTTCCGAAAGTCTCTCCAGCTCAATCTGATCTGCAGAGATATCACTTAAAGGCTCTGTTGGATCAAGAGAGCATACTTCCTGAGAAGAAACAAACTCATCAAAACCCATCAAGCGCGCAAAATTTTTTCTTCTTTCACTAACGGACATCATGTCGCTAGTCCAGAATTGAGGGTCTAAAATTCTGAGGTTAGTTTCAAGGTCTTCATCTACGGAGAAAAAAGAAGATATAGAGTCAACCGAATTCCTATTGTTGTCCAGTGAGTCAAAGAAGACTTCTCCGTCCACATTGGACATCTGCATTTTTACTAAGAAATACTTCCAAACTTCCAATCATTCACCATTGAAGAACCCAAACCATCTGGATCTGAGGAAAAACCGTGATTTTGCATGCCAGTAAAGCCTCTTAGACCTCGTCTTCTTCTTCACACCACAAAAGTTTAACTGCAAAAAAATAAATAAATGGCAGTAAGGATGAATTTAAATGGATGACAACACAACAGTGTCAATCATAAAGAAAAGTACAACTTTGATAATACAAAAATGAAGCGGCTTAAAGTAGATCAGAAAAAAAATTAAAAAAAGAAAAAAAGAAAAGAACCAGAGACCAAAAACTCTGCAATGGATCTCCTAAATTGCAAAACAAATAGCAAATCCTCTATATATTCAACAGTGTACAGAGAAGACCTCATGAATCACCTAGTGGAATTAGAACAATAGGAAAGACCAAACTCACGAAAAAAGAAGACAACGCAAAAAGTAAAAAGCACTTCCTATTTGCGTTGAGAAGAAAACCTCTTCGAAAACATAAAGAGAACTAATGTACTTCTGAACTTTGTAAATACAAAAACAATCAGAATAAGTAGAGCAGCAGGGCTCAATTAACCTCCACTCATGAAAAAAGCGACGCCCCATTGTCCTTATTCAAATACAAGTCTTTTCATGAAATCGGAAAAATACTTCTAAAAAAAAGGCTTCTTTCCTTCCTGAGCATCTCCTCGAGCCACATCTACTCTCCCTATTACTTCCAGAAATCAAATCAAATATTAAAAAAGGGGCAAGCGAACAGATACACAAGTATAAAGGGGTTAGAAAGAAAACTCCAAAATAAGAAACTTATTATTGTTTTTTCAAGCGATTAGAACCCAAGATTTGATCTCAGGCAGCTCATCTTGATCTTGATTGAGAGTTTTGACTATCCAATTAAGAGATTATAATTTCAAAATTTATATATATGTGATGGGTGTGAATTTATATTAATTAGGTTAAAAAAATCCTTGATCTCATAAGAAAGTAAACTCAACTACCAAAAAGTCACACACACACATAACGATGGGCAATAAATGAAAAACTAAAGACATTTTACAAAAATTCTGTTCTGCACACTTAATGTTTAAGAAAAAATATATATATATATAAACAGAAACTGCAAGAATCAATGGGAAACAGAAAAACTAAGCGGCCATTCCTGCAACCCCTACCTCGAATTCCATGCAATCCAGACAATCCCAGCTAGTTCGCGTTGGTTCGGTAAATTCCAAGCATACGAAACACTCGATCTCCGAGCATCAGAAACGAGAGGAACAACGGGAGTAATGTAAACCGAAAAGCGCGGAGCAAACGAAATTTAAAAAAAAAAATTAAAACGAAAGCACGCCCATTCCCACTCCCACCTCACCGAGTGAAAAGAAAAAAAACAAAACACAAGCGAGAAAGTGGAAGAGAGAGAGAGAGGCAGCGATGCAGCTGAATCGCCTCGAGATCACAACCACATGGCCGCGGCAAAGCCAGCAGCACGCAGACGAACGACAGACACGAGCGGGAGGCACGGCGTTCTAGGCTACCCGTTTCCTTCCCCTCAAAAAGCTAAAACCAGACCCATACCCATGGAACTAAATCAACCAAAAAACCCTAGCAAAAGAGAACGGCATCGTACCTATTCCACAGCGACCGTTAGGAAGCAACAGAGATAAGTTTGAAGAAGAAGGCTGGGCAGTTCCTCTCCTTCACCTCCTTCTCCCATCTCAAACGCATTAATGGCGCCTCTTAAAACGCAGGCCTAAGGATCAATCGCTTCGAAATAGTTGTATGACTCTGTTCAAATCAATCGAAAGAATCAAACAAACAATCCGAGTGATCGGACGGTCTGCAGCCAATCGATTCGAAATAAATAAAATAAATGCATACATAGAATTTAAAGCAGCAAGGAAAGAATCTCATGAAAGCAGAGAGAAAGGGCGGCCACGACCGGCGAAAGTTCTGATGCCTTGTCTAATCCGCCGCGGCCGGAGAGCCAAGTCCAAAAGCGTTGGTTTTTTACTTTTGGACACCATCAGCAGCCGAAACGGGCGCAGTACGTGCTCTGCTGTGTCCAGATTTGGGAGACAAATTTAACGGAGGATGGTAATGATAAATGAGCCTGGTTCACTTTGGCCCCACTCTTCATAATATCCCAGACCGGTTTGACCCTATACGGAACCGCACCTATCGACCCCTCTCAACCGGGTTCAACCATTCGGCCCAAAAGCGGGTTCTTTTGGTTTAAATGCGTTTCAGTTAGAATATTTTGTATTTATTTAAAAAATCATATTAATTTAAATTTTATGAATATTTAATTTAAAATCAATAATTAAATCAAAGAATTTGCAGATGGCATTTATCTCCTTCCCAATATTTTTATGATATAAGATTTATAATTTTGAATAATTATTTTATCATATATAAATTAGTTTTTTATGCAAATATAGATATAAGATATTAATGTTGAAAAGCTGTAGAGTTAAATGTAAAGTTGTTTCAAGTATAATATTAGGAAAGGCATGATTATAAAATATGAAATATTAAATGGTTCTTTGATGAAGGAGATAAAAAAAGTTGTTAAATTGTGAGAAGCAACAAGTAATGGTACATATTAGTCAATGACAAGCTATGATAGACAGGCAAAGGAGGACAGGAACGAAGGGTGAACATCAATGTCAGTTGATTGTTGACGCTGGTTATAGTCAATGCTAGACCTCTTGGACAATTGACGTTTGACATTAATGCTCGTTGATGCGAACAATAGACTTTTAGAATAGTTGATGATAGATGTTATGGTCAGTCGACAATAAAAAATTACACCATGCATCACGGTTAGTCTATGAAGCTCTAAAATTCTCCAAGTGTTAGAATTCTCTCCTTTGGATATTTCTTAAATGAATAAAAGCATATCTATATATAGATTTTGAGAGTGGCGTCATGATAAGTTTCACCTTGAACAAGGACACTCCACGGAACAATTTAAATGAATACCTATTTTTTTTTTTAGATTGTCATAATGCCTTAACGATCACAAAATTATGTGATATTTAGTATGTTAGATTCATCTCATCGAAAATGCTCACTTGTCTATAAACATAAAATGTGGATGACATTTAACCCTTGAAATTATATTAAAAAATTTCAACTCATATTCTTAAGTATTATCTAGGAGCTGTTTGGTTGGCTGAAAAAGGAATGTTGTGCATTTGAAATATTTTGTAATTGTTTGGATGAGTGTAAAATAGATGTAAGTTTTACTTTTTTAGTTTGGCTTGAAGTAAATTGGATGCAATGTAAAGTTCAAAATGGTGGCGGCTGGTGGGGCAGACAGTGGCCGACAGCTGGCGGGCGGCAGCAGCCGGCGATGGCTGACGATGGTCGGTGGCAGCCGACGATGATCGACGGGCGGCAGCAAGTGATGGTGGCAATGGAGGTGAGTTTCCATGTATTTGGAAATCGCCTAGATTAGAGGAATTCCAAATGCACCGGATTTGAGCTAAAGGGTGAATTCCTTTTACTTCAAACCAAACACCAATATTTTCAAAACCCATATATTTGGAATACATTCCCCCCTTTTATATAGCAAACCAAACAGTCCCAAAGGCTTCATTTGCGGCAGCTTTTGCCACAGCTTCTAAAATGCTTTCAAGAACATTTTATACTAAAAAATATTTTAAAAAATATTAAAAAATTATCACTAATAAAACCTAAATTTAAAAAAAAAAATTGCATCAAAAATTGTACTTAATCATGATTCTTGAAAGACAATAATATTAATGCGACATGAGTAGTTGACACACCCACATCACATTTAAAATGTGAACTCATTTAAAAATACAATACTTGCAGCATGGAGGATGTATCTATTATCTAATATATAGAAAATTACATAGAAGCAAATCCGATGAGATAATTTCCCATTCAAGTTTGTGCCTGGGGATCCTCTGCCGGATCCTCGCGGTCTAACTGGCTTGCAGCATGCACGTGCTCTACTGGCTTCCTATCATCGATGGCTTCATCTACAGGACTAGCTGTAATCTTTGTCGACGTGCTCCATATAATTAAAAAATTGTTTGTTTCCCTCTCCCGGAAGCTGATGCCGTCCTTACATTAGCTGGACGATGAAATGATCGGCCGGAGGAGACTGCATTAGAACGTAAGAAGCAGCATTATAGTTTACTTTAATGGATTTTCTGGAGAAATGGTCAGTTGTTCTTCTTAGTGAAACTATGGGGTCCTTCAGTTCAAAGACAAATGGTGTTGGGATCTTTTTTTTTTTTTTTTTTTTGGAAATTGAGAGCAGGTCTGGCATATTCATTAATATTTTTTTTATTATATAAGTGTTATAATTTTCATAAATATGAGAACTACCGGCATGGGCGGATCCACGTAGCCTCCAGGGTGGGCAAATTTGTAAAAATGAATAAGAGGAATGGTAGTTTCGACCTTTTGCCCGCCTACATTTATTTTTTTGCTCTAATCTAAAGCATTTGTCCAACTCACGTTTAGGGGCGGATCCAGCTTCTTTTTTTAGGATGAGCTTTTTTTTTGGTAATGTGCAATGATACTTAGGATTAATAAAATTATGACAAAAAAAATAAATTTTTTTAAAATATCGTCTCGATATATTTAATATTTTTTTAGGGTGGGCAAATCCACCTTGAGGTAAAGGGGATCCGTCCATGCTCCCGCTTGAGTTCTTAACGTCTTCATTATGCCTCTTCACGCACACGACAGTAGACATGCCGACATAACTAAACAAATATATTGAATTTGCTCACCCTAAAAAAAAGCAGGTATGCCCTTGACTACAAAAAAGATGGGGTGGAGGGAGTACAAAATATCATATTTATATTAAAGAAAGAAGAAAAAACTAAATACCCGAAAAAAGCTCGTCATAATCACAAAGATCATAGTAGTTGTTAATGTTCAAGTATAGCTATCTTCCTAAATAATCCGAAAAGTGTAGAATTTGATAGTCTTGAGGTCCCCATAACTTGATAATAGAAAGTCGTCAAAATAAAGCTAACATAGTAGAAGAGCATTCATCTCTAAAGCTTTATTTGAGACGGCTTTCTTCTTATAAAAAAAATTAAATTTTTTTACTAAAAATTTGAATGGCCAAAAGGGAGCAGATAATAGGACAATAAAAGGATCATTAAAGTAATAATAATGTCAAAGACAAAGTTTGTACGTCTTGGGATCATAAAAAATCCCGACAGATCTCCTGCCTCAAATCAACTATTCTAGCACCTTCATATGGATATTAATTGGAGAGCAAAATGTCAACGGGCAAAATCAATCATATTGCATCGCAGAAGGGCCGTATTTTACAGATGGAAATTGGACCTGCTTAGATCGGATCGGCTAGTGGCATGAGAGGAAGAGGTCGGAAGGGGCCACTTGTTTCAACTAATTACGAAACTAATTTTTGATGAAATTCTTAGATATCCTAGCACTCAAATAATTTTTTATGAAACTAATTATGGTTCCCTTATTTTGACTCACCTATAGGAGCTTTTATTACATCCGGTGAACATACATAGAGCTATGTTCGGCCGGCACTAAGATCGCAGGCACAAAACCAGAAATACCGAGCAATACCCACAAATAACGAGAAAATATCATTATGTGAAGACCAATACCGAGTTATACCGACCAATACCGAGCAATACCGAGTAATACCAAAAAATACCGAGTTTTTTCTAGAAAAAACTCGGTATTTTTTGGTATTGCTCGGTATTGGTCTTCGTAGAGCGGTATTCCTCGTTATTACCAAACAATACCGACCAAATACCGAGCAAAAACCGAGTAACAATCCTTTGACCGAACGTAGATCTACGTTCGGTCAAAGTACGTAATAAAACTTCCACTTATAGACTGATTTGAGGTATCAAAATCATTTGCAACCTTTCTACAATTCAGTTATTGTCACTCCAATTAATTAGATTTTCCTATTTTGACTTGATTGTAACAATTAGTATGTTCTATCATGGCTCCTCTATGAAAAGAAATTAAGATTATTGGCTTCTACTCTACTTGGTGGGTTATTGTATTTGGTGATGGATCAAAGCAAATTGCTTATATCTCTTGGTAGAACTAGTGCTCTAAGAGCATATGTAATAACTAATATTTTGATTTAATAAAATAAATTTTTCAAAAGCTATTATAAGTCTAAATTATAACCTGTCTTTATCATAACATAGATATTGCAGTGCTTTAATTACACAATTTAAAATTTTTTTTTTGAGTATTGGTACAAATTCTTTAAAAAAATATCAATTGTCAGTACAAGTGGGGGTTTTAGGACCGTTGAATATCCATTTCACAAACTGATTTCAACAAAATTTTTTTAAATAATGGACTATTTTATGAATATTTTTCTATGATTTTTAGAACTTAAAAATTTTATAGAAATTTATATTGAAAATTAAATAAATTATATAATTACATTTATATTATATTACTATTTTATTATAAATATTTTAAGCCATTGCTTGTACCAAATAATTCCCTTCCTCTTCTTCAATTCGGCTTAACACAAAACCAAAAATGAAATTTAAGAGAAAAAATAAACTTTAAGTTTTGGAGGTCATAGAGTGATTTCATCAGCCAAACCTATTGCGAAATTTGCTCATGTTATTGTAATGAACTATTACCCTATTTCTAATTTCAATAATTTTGTATATTTTATGTTTTATGCATTTTAATTTGGTCAAAACTTATAAAAGTTTTGATATCTTGATTTTTAGTAAACTTTCACCGCATAACTTTTGGTATGTGATAAATGTCAATAATATGAGCATTTTGATTGTAATATTATTGCATTTTATCTAATAAATAAAAGTTATAGAATTTTATATGATTTGTACTGTATAATTAGATATTTTTAAGCGTACTGCTAATACAAACATTGAGATGAAAATGAGTGTATGATTAGGTAAAAAAATGATTGTTATTACTTGATACGGCATCGCAAAATCATCTTGATCAGGCACGAATCTCGAGGCAAAACCTAGTTGGAAACTTCAAAAATTAATTTCGGGAGCATATGAACTCCGATTTCAGCGAGCTTACAGTCAAACTGAGCGTCTCGGAAATACAAACCCAACGACACCAAGATCAACCCAATCCGAGCCCAAATGAGTCCGAATCAAAAGTTCGAAGCGCTGTTGGAAGGTTCAAACCGCAATTTGAGTTACCAAACGGTCTCCGATTTTGACGAGCTTATACTCGAATCGAACGGCTCGACGAGACAAATCCAACGAGCCCAAGATCATCAAATTCCGAAATCATTAAGGCCTTCAAATGTCCAACGAACGGTGCATGATCGAAGAATTCGATATCGGCCGTCCATTCGGATCACTCCCAATTCGCCCTTGATCTCACGCCTATTTACGGGCTGTGCCACTCCAGAAAAACTATAAATAGAGCCCTCATTCTACACCAAGAGAAAAAAAAGGAAGAGAGAGAAGAAGAAGAGGAGAAAGGGGAAAAGGAGATTCCTCACCTCCTCGACCACCGCCGGAGCTCTTCCTGCCGCCTAAAGACGCCGGAACTCTGCCGAATTTTCAGGAAACGCAGGAATTCTGCACAACTTCCATGAGATGCTGAAATTCTTCCCAATTTACAAGAGAATTCCCTCCTGACGCCGAAACTCCGCCCAAGTGAAGACGGAGTTTCTCCTCTGCCACCAAAGACGTCGGACTTCTACCCGACGTCGGACCTTCACTCTTCGCTAAGTTTCTACCCGACGCCGGACTTCTACCGGTTATCGGACTTCGTTGGATGACTATGCGAAGATGCATTTCTTTCCATTGCTGGACTCCTACCTGACGCTGTCCTACTGATCTTCGTCGTCAGACTACAGTCCTTCCGACCTCCGTCGCCAGCCGACTACGGTCCTCCTGACTTACGTCGCCCGCCGACTACAATCTTTCTAACATCCGTCGCCAGCCGACTACGGTCCTCCTGACTTACGTCGCCCGCCGACTACAATCTTTCTGACATCCGTCGCCCGTTGAATACGGTCCTCCTGACTTATGTCGCCCGCAGACTACATTCTTTCCGACCTCCATCGCCCGCCGACTACGGTCCTCCTGACTTACGTCGCCCGCCGACTACAGTCCTCCGTCGCCAGCTGACTACGGTCCTCCTGACCTACGTCGCCCGATGACTGCAGTCCTTCTAATAAAGCGAATACGTCGATAGTAGATCTTTGTATTTACACCATGTAATGTACTCCATAAGATGTACATCAAGCTATGGCCTTCCACCAAAGAAGAGCCTCATTTGTAATCGACTGCAATACTAGTGGATTCATTCAAGCTGGGCTAGGCCCTGTGGTTTTTCCCCCTTTTCAGGGGTTTTCCACGTAAAAATCTTGGTGTCTCTTAAATGCTAGACCCTTTCTCTTATCTGATTGCGTGCCGGATTTTTGTACAACGCTAAGACGATAAACTTTATATTTCTCTACCGCCGCGAATACTCCTGGACGCAACAGTTTGGCGCCGTCTGTGGGAAACATGGTTCCCGACTGGGGGGAACTTTTGCTCCAATCTCAAAAGATCACACATAGCATCAATATCATAAGAAGCAGATGCGGATTGGGGGGCAACTTTGACTCAAACCATGGTCAAATAGATCCTCTAATACCTTCAACATCAAGTTGATATTTCATGAATATCCGAGCCAATGCAAGGATACTTCAAATCAATTACAAGCTTTATACAGTCCATTGTTGGACTTCTACTCCTCGGGCAAGGTCTTAACCTCGACCTCAAAAAGGCAGTAACAGTCTAAAAATAGACCATTCTTCACCTTTGATTCGGGATATACGCGGCATTCGCCCCCTCCCAATCAAAGTAAAATCGATCCCAGGGGGATCCGATTCGGCCTCTTCCACACAGGTTAACGTCGTCGAGCAAATGCTCCGACATACAACCTCGGAAAGGTCTTACATCCTTGGTGGATTCTCCCGACCTCTTCCACACAGGTTAACGTCATCGAGCAGGGCTCTGACATACAACCTCGGAAAGGTCTCACATCCTTGGTGGATTCTTTCGATCTTTTCCATACAGGTTAACATCGTCGAGCAAAGGCTCAGACATACAACCTCGGATAGGTCTCACATATTTGGTGGATCCAATATATGTTAACAACATTAAGCAAATGCTCTAACATATAACCTTGGATAGGTCTTACATCCTTGGATAACGTCGCCATAATGCCGTCAAGGGACTTTCATTTAACTTCTCCTCAAAGTTAAATTTCTACCTGATGTTGAATTTCCTCTTGTCACTGAATTTTTGCCTTGCAGGACTTCCGTCGGAATCCTGCTAGTTGACGAATTCTCGTCGGTCTTCTACCCGATGTCGGACTTCTGCTCGTCAGTGGACTCCTGCACGTCAACGAATTCTCATCGGTCTTCTACCCGACGTTGAACTTCTACTCGACGTCAGACTTCTGCTCGTCAGCGGACTCCTACTCGTCGTCAGACTTCTGCTCGTCGACGAATCTTCGTCGGTCTTCTACCCGACGTTGAACTTCTACCTGACGTCGGATCTCTGCTCGTCAGCGGACTCCTACTCGTCGTCAGACTTCTGCTCGTCGACGAATCTTCGTCGGTCTTCTACCCGACGTTGAACTTCTACCCGACGTCAGACTTCTGCTCGTCAGCGGACTTCTACTCGTCGTCAGACTTCTGCTCGTCGACGAATCTTCGTCGGTCTTCTACTCGACGTTGAACTTTTACCTGATGTCGGATCTCTGCTCGTCAGCGGACTCCTACTCGTCGTCAGACTTCTGCTCGTCGACGAATCTTCGTCGGTCTTCTACCCGACGTTGAACTTCTACCCGACGTCAGACTTCTGCTCGTCAGCGGACTCCTACTCGTCGTCAGACTTCTGCTCGTCGACGAATCTTCGTCGGTCTTCTACCCGACGTTGAACTTCTACCTGACGTCGGATCTCTGCTCGTCAGCGGACTCCTACTCGTCGTCAGACTTCTGCTCGTCGACGAATCTTCGTCGGTCTTCTACCCGACGTTGAACCTCTACCCGACGTCAGACTTCTGCTCGTCAGCGGACTTCTACTCGTCGTCAGACTTCTGCTCGTCGACGAATCTTCGTCGGTCTTCTACTCGACGTTGAACTTTTACCTGACGTCGGATCTCTGCTCGTCAGCGGACTTCTACTCGTCGTCAGACTTCTGCTCGTCGACGAATCTTCGTCGGTCTTCTACCCGACGTTGAACTTCTACCCGACGTCAGACTTCTGCTCGTCAGCGGACTCCTACTCGTCGTCAGACTTCTGCTCGTCGACGAATCTTCGTCGGTCTTCTACCCGACGTTGAACTTCTACCTGACGTCGGATCTCTGCTCGTCAGCGGACTCCTACTCGACGTCGGACTCCTGCTCGACAGCGGACTTCTACTCGACGTCAGACTTCTGCTCGTCAGAAGACTCCTACGCATCGTCGAATTTCTGCTCGTTAGCGGACTCTTACCCGACGTCGTACTTCTCCCTGTCGTCGGATTTCTGCTCGTCAGCGGGTTTCTACCCGACATCGGACTTCTGATCGTCAGCGGACTCCTACTCGTCGTCGGACTTCTGCTCGTCAGCGGACTCCTACTCGACGTCGGACTTCTGCTCGTCAGTGGACTCCTGCACGTCAACGAATTCTCGTCGGTCTTCTACCCGACGTTGAACTTCTACTTGACGTCAGGCTTCTGATCGTCAGCAGACTCCTACTCGTCGTCGGACTTCTGCTCGTCAGCGGACTCCTACTCGTCGTCGGACTTCTGCTCGTCAGCGGACTTCTACTCGTCGTTAGACTTCTGCTCGTTGACGAATCTTCGTCGGTCTTCTACCCGACGTTGAACTTCTACCCGACGTCAGACTTCTGCTCGTCAGTGGACTTCTACTCGTCGTCAGACTTCTGCTCGTCAACGAATCTTCGTCGGTCTTCTACTCGACGTTGAACTTTTACCTGACGTCGGATCTCTGCTCGTCAGCGGACTCCTACTCGTCGTCAGACTTCTGCTCGTCGACGAATCTTCGTCAGTCTTCTACCCGACGTTGAACTTCTACCCGACGTCAGACTTCTGCTCGTCAGCGGACTCCTACTCGTCGTCAGACTTCTGCTCGTCGACGAATCTTCGTCGGTCTTCTAGCCGACGTTGAACTTCTACCTGACGTCGGATCTCTGCTCGTCAGCGGACTCCTACTCGTCGTCAGACTTCTGCTCGTCGACGAATCTTCGTCGGTCTTCTACCCGACGTTGAACTTCTACCTGACGTCGGATCTCTGCTCGTCAGCGGACTCCTACTCGTCGTCAGACTTCTGCTCGTCGACGAATCTTCGTCGGTCTTCTACCCGACGTTGAACTTCTACCCGACGTTAGACTTCTGCTCGTCAGCGGACTTCTACTCGTCGTCAGACTTCTGCTCGTCGACGAATCTTCGTCGGTCTTCT
The DNA here is from genome assembly GCA_016618105.1 of Dendrobium huoshanense. Classification (NCBI taxonomy): domain Eukaryota; kingdom Viridiplantae; phylum Streptophyta; class Magnoliopsida; order Asparagales; family Orchidaceae; genus Dendrobium; species Dendrobium huoshanense. The sequence goes on along the minus strand of CM028346.1, from coordinate 28,636,727 downwards.
ACTCGACGTTGAACTTTTACCTGACGTCGGATCTCTGCTCGTCAGCGGACTCCTACTCGTCGTCAGACTCCTGCTCGTCGATGAATTCTCGTCGGTCTTCTACCCGACGTTGAACTTCTCCTTGTCGTCGGTCTTCTGCCCAAGGCTGTACTTCTACCCGGCGTCGGACTTCTTCTTGTCGTCGGACTTCTCCTCGTCGGCAGACTGCTACTCGCCATCGGCTTCTCGCTTGAATGATATTTGCAACGAATTCTCGAACTCTCCCCTTTGGCTCCACACTCGATCGTTGACTACTAACGGGCTTCAACTCGATCGTCCATTGCCAGCAAAATGGAAAAGAGATCCCGTAAACTCCTGCACCAGAGAGGGAGCGCTAATTCAAGCTAGGGACATTTCCCACGCACAAAACAGCGGTAGCCTCAATGTCAGAGAGCCAGAGGGAGAGGAAGAAATCCCGTAACTCCTGCACCAGAGAGGGAGCGCTAATTCAAGCTAGGGACATTTCCCACGCACAAAACAGCGGTAGCCTCAATGTCAGAGAGCCAGAGGGAGAGGAAGAAATCCCGTAACTCCTGCACCAGAGAGGGAGCGCTAATTCGAGCTGGGGATATTTCCCACTCGCAAATAGCGGTAGCCTCAATGCCAGAGAGCCAGAGGGAGAGAGAGGAGAAGGTGCAAGTTTCCTAAAGATTTTGGAAGCCTATTTATAGGTTTTTGAGAAAGAAGAGGGCAGTTTTTAGCAATTTCAAATTTTCTTAATTTTTCTGAATTTTTTCTGAATTTTTTGGAATTTTTTCGGAATTTTTTGGACCCAAAAATAGCCAAAAAACGTCATTTTCGTACATATGGGGCCCACAAAGTCGGTGGGCCGAACCGACATACCTCTCTCCGGAAAAAAACCACGGACAGCGCACCGATCCGCGTGAAAAACCACGCGGATCACGGCTGGCCGCCGGCAGCAACCCAGCGCGGCAGCCAGCAGGCGCGGCCAGCAGACGCGGCAAGCCCCGCGGGCGCAGCCCAGGCGCGGGCGCGGCAAGCCCCGCGGGCGCGGTGCGCCCAGGCGCGGGCGCGGCAAGCCCGGCAGGCGCGGGCGCGGTTCGCCCAGGCACGGGCGCGCGGTTAGCCCGCAGGCGAGCGGGCGCGCGCGGTTCGCCCGCTGTTACGCGCGCGGCCGCGGTTCCTCGCCGGCGCACGGCGGCCAGCCGGCAGTCCGGCCAGTTCGGCCGCCCGGTCCTTTCCGGGCCCAAATTTCGCCCCGGGAAGACCAAATCGGACGTTTTTGGGGTCCCCGGACCCGTTTTTCGACGTTCCGGACTCAATTTTGACATTTTCAGAACCGTTCGGAGCTTCTACAATCCCGATCAATCCTGGGTCACTCAGAAAAATTTTCTGAAATTTGTGACACATATTTTCGGACCTCTGAAGCTACGACGTCCGAAAATAGGGGGGCAACTGATACGGCATCGCAAAATCATCTTGATCAGGCACGAATCTCGAGGCAAAACCTAGTTGGAAACTTCAAAAATTAATTTCGGGAGCATATGAACTCCGATTTCAGCGAGCTTACAGTCAAACTGAGCGTCTCGGAAATACAAACCCAACGACACCAAGATCAACCCAATCCGAGCCCAAATGAGTCCGAATCAAAAGTTCGAAGCGCTGTTGGAAGGTTCAAACCGCAATTTGAGTTACCAAACGGTCTCCGATTTTGACGAGCTTATACTCGAATCGAACGGCTCGACGAGACAAATCCAACGAGCCCAAGATCATCAAATTCCGAAATCATTAAGGCCTTCAAATGTCCAACGAACGGTGCATGATCGAAGAATTCGATATCGGCCGTCCATTCGGATCACTCCCAATTCGCCCTTGATCTCACGCCTATTTACGGGCTGTGCCACTCCAGAAAAACTATAAATAGAGCCCTCATTCTACACCAAGAGAAAAAAAGGAAGAGAGAGAAGAAGAAGAGGAGAAAGGGGAAAAGGAGATTCCTCACCTCCTCGACCACCGCCGGAGCTCTTCCTGCCGCCTAAAGACGCCGGAACTCTGCCGAATTTTCAGGAAACGCAGGAATTCTGCACAACTTCCATGAGATGCTGAAATTCTTCCCAATTTACAAGAGAATTCCCTCCTGACGCCGAAACTCCGCCCAAGTGAAGACGGAGTTTCTCCTCTGCCACCAAAGACGTCGGACTTCTACCCGACGTCGGACCTTCACTCTTCGCTAAGTTTCTACCCGACGCCGGACTTCTACCGGTTATCGGACTTCGTTGGATGACTATGCGAAGATGCATTTCTTTCCATTGCTGGACTCCTACCTGACGCTGTCCTACTGATCTTCGTCGTCAGACTACAGTCCTTCCGACCTCCGTCGCCAGCCGACTACGGTCCTCCTGACTTACGTCGCCCGCCGACTACAATCTTTCTAACATCCGTCGCCAGCCGACTACGGTCCTCCTGACTTACGTCGCCCGCCGACTACAATCTTTCTGACATCCGTCGCCCGTTGAATACGGTCCTCCTGACTTATGTCGCCCGCAGACTACATTCTTTCCGACCTCCGTCGCCCGCCGACTACGGTCCTCCTGACTTACGTCGCCCGCCGACTACAGTCCTCCGTCGCCAGCTGACTACGGTCCTCCTGACCTACGTCGCCCGATGACTGCAGTCCTTCTAATAAAGCGAATACGTCGATAGTAGATCTTTGTATTTACACCATGTAATGTACTCCATAAGATGTACATCAAGCTATGGCCTTCCACCAAAGAAGAGCCTCATTTGTAATCGACTGCAATACTAGTGGATTCATTCAAGCTGGGCTAGGCCCTGTGGTTTTTCCCCCTTTTCAGGGGTTTTCCACGTAAAAATCTTGGTGTCTCTTAAATGCTAGACCCTTTCTCTTATCTGATTGCGTGCCGGATTTTTGTACAACGCTAAGACGATAAACTTTATATTTCTCTACCGCCGCGAATACTCCTGGACGCAACATTACTATTATAATAATGTGATGATTATATGTGTGAAGATAAGTAAAAACCTAGATTCACTGATGTTGGCTAGAGATTGACTGATCTGTACATGATGGTGTGTCTACGGACTTTTCTTTCAATATTATAGTTTGATGTTATCTTCTATTGATTCGTGTGATACTGATTGAGAGTTATAAGGAAATAATTATGGTGCTGACAGACAAAGAATGATCGATGACTTTATTTATTGAACCAACATTTTACTGATATTGGAAAAATATCAATTAAGTCAAGATTTTTTTATTGTTTAGTGTGACTTTTGAAATGCATGCTATTGAGGTATTATTCCTATTTTTATATAAATTTATTGTTATTGTATAGATTACTATTATTGCAATATTTTATTTCTATTGCCACTGATTTTACAAGTACCGATGTGGACATCGATATTGTTATTTATACTATCCTTATAGTATTTTTTGCACTTTTATTATTTTGGGCATTACAATTTTTTCGCCGCAACTCTAAACGAGTCGCTTTCATTTGAATTATTTTAGATTTTAGCCTTATTGTGGGCTAGAATATACAAGTGATAGAGTTAGAATTTTTCGTCTCAGTATTGCTTAAATATCCAGCACACAAATAGAGAATTTAAAATATACTAAATTTTTTATATGAAAAACCCTGAAAAAGAAAAAACATTATGGGGCCACACCCAATTGAAATAATTTCATTAGTGTTTGAATAGATTACAAATGATTGGCTTGTTAATTGAGGAGATCAGATTAGATTACAACAATCAACTATCAAGTTGAAATCTAATAATGAACGAAGATGGGATTGAAATTTGGATACATTCAGTGGTTGGTTGGAAATCCAACATCAATTGGTAGCTGGATGATAGTCCGACAACATTTGATGGTCTGGCAGAAGTCCGACGTTAGTTGATGCCTGAGCAAAAGTCTGTCGTCATTCGGTGACCGGGCGGAAGTCGGATGTCATTTGGTGACCGGGCGGAAGTCGGATGTCATTCGGTGGCCGGGCGAAAGTCCTGCATCAATTGGTGGCTGGGCAGAAATCCGATGGTGGTTAAGGAGGAGTTCGATGGCAAGAAAACTCTTTTTTTTTTTCTATTCTTTCCATTCCTTGCTTGAGTCCCTCTTCCATTAGTAATGAGGGGACAACTTATAGTTTTCTGAGAGTGGCATGGACAATAAATTGGAGGGAGATCAAAGGTAAGTTGAGAGTGATTTGAATGGACAACCGATGTCGATCCCCTTGATTGTGGATCATTTCTTAGGCTTTTAAATGTCTTAATAATATAATAATTAGATAATCTTGGGGTCGATGGCCGATTCGTCTCATCGAGCGTCTCGATTCGACTATAAGTATTTCAAGTTTGGAAATCGTTTGGTCATCCAATTTATGGTTTGAACTTTTCAAATGCACTTCAAGTCTTCGATTTAGACCCATTTGGGCATAGATTGAGTCGAATTTGATGTTTTTGAGTTCGTATTTCGAGATGTTCAGTTCGACTGTAAGTTTGTTGAAACCGGATTTTGGATGGTCTCAGATTTAATTTCAGAAGTTTCCAACTAGGTTTTGCCTCGATCGAGATTTGTGCCTGATCAAGATAACTTTTTGATGATATATCAAGCCTGTTTGTAACTATCCTTATATCAATGAAAATGGGATCGTCCCTAATTTTTTCCTGAAAAATGGTACGACATAAGAAAACCAATAAAAAATGAAAGCCAAGAAAATGATAGATAGAGTCCCTCCTATATGAACAAATATCTAATCTAACTTATGCAGGAATAAGACTCAATCCCCATCTGTTTGTTCTTATTTTTCCCTACCAATTAGCCAACCATATAACTACCATGAGGCACAGTAGCGTACCAATGTTTTGACAAGTTGGGTTTGGAAAATATTGAGGGAGGATGACGAAAGTGAGCTCCTGATGCTTGCAATTTTAAACTAGCTTTATTTTCTTTAATTGGTCCTTTATGCTATTTATATAATGTACTCTTATTTGTCAACGCTAATATTCTATTCTTTGATAGCGAAAAGCAATGAAAGTATGATAGCTTTTTTAAATGTTATTTTAGGTGGTGGAGCTCCATTAGATTCTTATGAGCATAAGATTATCTAATCATCTAGTCATTAAGTCATTTAGGCTTAGTTTGCGACGGTTTTCCTACTGCTTTTTAAAGTAATTTTTTAGTTGAAAAAAATCAATTTTTGTACTAAAAAGATGCTTTAAGAAGTAGCAAGAATGTCGTCCCAAACGAAGCCTTAAATATTATAAGAATAGTCTATGATCAATGGAATCAACACGAGTTGTTCAAGAGCGTTTTAGGTTTTTTGCTTAAATTATCAAAGTTGTACTAAAAATTTATAAATTGAACATCAATATTCACATGAAGGAAGAAGTGTGAGCTAAAGTAAATTTAGAGTTGAAGAGAAATTGCCCAATGATCATCGTTAGCAATCTCTATCGTCCAACCATCATCATAGTTAACAATAGTTTAGATCATGAGCCAACTTATTTATTGAGAAAGAGAGAATATAATTCCTATTATAACGTTATAAAAAGAATAAAAATTTAAATTATAAATAATTAAAAATCACTTGAAATAAGATCTTGATGAATAGATTTTTCATATTTTTTCAATAATTTTATATTAAAATAATTAAATTTTAATATATTTTAATTGTGATTTATAATAATGAATTTTGAACGAACCAACACACGAGCTAACGAGAGGAGTTCGGGTTGATCCATATTTAGCTTGTTGGCTTATCAAGCTCAGCTTACAAACTTTTTATCGAGTTGAGTTCTAACAAGCACATAAGTCCTAACCATTTTTAAATCAATGACTAATATAATTACTTGTTTCAGCATTTAATTAATCGTTAGCTACGTAAATGGCATGCTTATTATTTTAAGTGTGTACGTTAGCACTTGCCAAAGATGTTTCTTGCTAGAAATTAGGCAAAAACCAATTGACCAAATCAAAATAAAAGATAATAAAATCAAAGATATTAAAAATTATAAGGAGAAGTTTACATTATATGTCTCCTGGATATGCTTAAATTTCAAATAGAAGTAGTGCATTGGGACGACTAATAGCTTTGTAGGGATTGTTTCAAGTATGGGTGTCAATATTTGACACGACCCGAACCCGACCCGAAAATTTCGGGTTAGGGTCAACCCGAACCCGAAATGGGTCGGGTTCGGGTTCAGCATTTCGACCCGTTTCAAAAATTGGGTCAGGTTCGGGTTAACCCTTTGACCTGAAATTGACCCAAAAGTAACCCGAGTTTGACCTGAAAAGAGGAGATAGACCCATTTTTGACCCGAAAATTAGCCATTTTTTGTTGGAAACGGGTCATTCGGGTTGTGTCGGGTTGACCCGGATCCGAAGCGGGTCGGGTTCGGGTCAGGAAAACTGACCCGTTTTTAAAAACGGGTCGGATTCGGGTTGACCCGAATAGTGTCGGGTCAATTTCGGGTTCGACCCGAACCCGACCCGTGACCCGAAATTGACACCCCTACTTTCAATGGATGATCTATCAACAATTTCAAACTCCTTTTGCAACTGTTAAAATTAACTGAACTTTTTTAGTTTGAATTTAAGATGATTCAAAACCTATTTTTGAGGGAGATTAGGTTTCGTTTGAGATAATTTTTTTAGTACTTTTTAAAGTAGCTTTCTAGTACAAAAATTTACAAGAAAGCAATTTTAAGAAGCATTAAGAAATTTGTCCTAAAAGAAGCTAATGTTTCATTTGGGTCAACTTTCTTTATGTTTTCTAAAATAGCTTTTTAGTACAAAAATTTCTTAAACTAGAAAATTTTCCACTAGAAAGCTGTTTTAGAAAGTAATAAGAAAGATGTCTTAAACAAAATCAACAATGTTAGATACCAAAATAATATTATTGGACATATCTTTCTTCAACCAAAGTAGTTTGCCAAATGTTTTGAAATTATTTTCTAATATGCATTGCATAAGGGGGTTGGCCTTAAATCAGAAATTTTATCAATAGTAAGCTTCTTATGGATAAGATTGACGGAAAATAGCTTGAACAAGCCAAGAATCTATGGAGGCCCGCAGGATGAACTCACCAAGAGATTATGGGTGACTCTACACACTTGAAGCTCATATGAGGGCTCACTCAAAGAATCCGTAGGTATTACTAGCTCAGGCTTACAAAGGAGCTCGCTCAGCATAAGGTGGACCAAGACCTCTGCACCAAGTCAATAATTCAGCACCAACCATGAGCCTCGATGCTACGTTAGTCACTCGCTCTCTCCAGAGAGACCACCCCCTTATCTAAACTCAACTATAGGAAAGGGTCAACTCAAGGATCCCCCAACTCGCCCTACAATGATTAGTAAATCATTAAGTCGATATTTTCACAATCACAAATCACTTGCCTTCTCACCAAGGTGATCCAAGGCTCAGGGTAGACTGCTAGTGGCTTTTTGAGCATTTGAGAGCTCCTCCTTAGAACTCGCTTGTAGGCTCACTCACTTCTGCTTGACACTACCATGCTAGCCTTTATTACAGAGCTAGCCCAATGTGCACTCAAAACTATTGAGCTTGCTCAAATATGGATTGATGGAACACTATAACCTCCACTCTCTCTCAGTTAATTAGGGGATGACATAGGTCTAGGATAATGTGTAGCGTTGTATGGGTGATCTATGTAGCATTGTACTTTTTTACTTTTTCTCCATATTTTCTGCTATATATGTAACTCTTAGAACGCTATAAATATGGTGCGATAAGAAAAAATTTGGGACCTAATATTGTATCTTATGACTAATATAGTGCATGCTCTGTCAGTTTGGGATCTATATCTCTTAGAAGTTTTCCATAGAATTTTTCTCTATTCCCTCCATTCTCCATTATCCATTCTCCTAGGTCCTAGCTAACCAGAATTGACCTGCTACTAAGTTATAATATATTACATTGACAAATTTGAATCCAACAGTTATGATTACTCTTTTATTTTATCTTTCCATAAGAGAAGCTATTGCCATCCTCCCCTTTAGAGATCCTAGTAATTTTAGCTTTCTTGGTGATCCAATATTGTTTGGTGGAGAATGTCTTGACAAGTTTAGATAGTAAAGCACTAAAACATTAGAGCCTCCTCTCAAAATTATTATTATTCACTCATTAACAAAAAAACATCCAAACATTACTCTTAAATAAATGCATTTATCTTCTTTAGAGTATTTTTAATAATTTTGTAATTCTAATATATTTTAAGTCTATTATATTATTATTGTTATTATTTATATTTGGGCCGATGAAAACAAACTACCACACGTATCACATACGTAAGTTAATTTCGAACTCAAGACCATTTGGTTGGTAGCCAAAGTACTCAACCAGCAGACCAAGTTAAGCTGCGTATTAATTTTATTTTAAAACGAGCTAGCTAGCTCACAAGTTAACAAGTCGATTCCTGATTAGCTCAATTTTGACTTAACAGCCCAATGAGCTCAACTCATAAGTCATTTTTCGAGCCATTATGATGAACTATTAAACAATCATAATGGAAGCAGTGATTCTCACTATCACGCGATCAATGCCAAATTTGCTGTCCCACCCAAGTCGTTCTCAGTTCGGACATAAAAGAAAAAGGCATTCTGAAAGCCATCTTTTATTTTCCTTCTTTTGTTCATGATTTCTATTTTCCATTTCAGGCCTTGCAACTTTTTGGATTGTATGCTTTGGAAGGAGTCAATGTTGTGTACTATAATCATCTCTGAGCGGCCAAACTCAATGCCCTCTTTAATCGGGTTAGTTGGAGGCTTTATTCCCATTGAAGGGGTCTTAAAATCTCGTATTTCTTGTGAGCCTCACTCCATACTGATCTACGTACATCTTGAATTTACGTGTGATCGATATTAATTAAGGTTTTATTTATGACGGTCTTTTTTTACTATTTCCTAAAATAATTTTTTAATATAAAATTTTTAAAATAGAATTTTTGTACTAGAAAGCTGCTTCAAAAAGCAATAAGAAAGTTGTTCCAAACGAAATCTAAAATAATGAACTCGCATTACTCTCCTTTTGATAATATAAATATTCTAGCATGCAACATCATTGAAAATTTGACTTTAAAAGCGATTTTGATCAAATTCGAACTTTCACATCTGTGGCTGCTCTCACAATTTTAATTGAACATTGATGAGCTCTGTTTGCTCGAGATCTTCACTGTCTTATTTGTTTGTTTCGTTGCTACTGTAATTTTATTTTATTTTGGACATTTAGATCAATTAAGCCGAATTCACACACACTTCACACATACGCAAGCTTTCAACTCAAAACCTCTTGGTTGATAGCCAAAACTTTAAATTAACAGATCAAGATGAGCTGCATTTGCTATTGTGGTTGGAAGCATTGGTTTGAGTATTATTGCCCACTTTTATGACAAAATGAAGAAAACCTAAAGGGTAAAGAACGAAAATTATTAAGTAGGCCTTTCTTTTTCAATGATTTGTCCCTATCTTTGTCAAAGGGTTCCAAATAAATATAAGTTGTGTGGTAAATTCTTAGCCTCCAGCGAAGAACTCCGAATAAAGGTGTCATTGAGTATATGATAGTTTTTGTTTCTTGTTGTTGGCTATTCATTAAATATTTTTTTAAAAAAAAGTGAGAAGTAAATAGAGTTGTTCCCCAAAATTTTTCTTGTTGTATAGTTTGTCATTTAGGGTCTGGCAGTGACCGCTTTAGCTTTTTATAAAGTTGGTTATAAAATAGTTGTGAGTAAAATAACTTTTCTGAAAGCTATGATAATAAGAAGCTTCTTAGCACATCAATTTTTTGCAGGAAAAAAATAATAGTTAAATAGTAACTATGGTTGAGATTTGAAAAGAAAAATATTAAAAAAATTTGTGCCAAATGGACCCTTAAGTTTTGATGTTTCTTAGGTAATTATAAAGGGAATAATATCGGTCTCTCTCATGGGTGGTTCAATCAGCTGGATTTTTACTTATTTAAATTGCGTTTCAATTATTAGGCTGAACATTAATGGAAGCCATATTAAGCCAAGTTTGGAAGTGCTTATTAAGAAACTTGTCACGATCATGAACAATATGTTTATTAAGAAACTTATCTATCTCTATAATAAAAGTAATATTAGTTTATACCAATAATATTATAAAATAGTGGTTGTGTAAGTAGTCCTATTGATAGAAGGAGATATTTTGTATGACTTTAAGTTTTTTTTGGGACGGCTTTTTCACTGCTTCATAAAACAATTTTTTAGTAAAAAAATAAAATTTTTATACTAGAAGGTTATTTTAAGAAACAGTAAGAAAGCCTTCCCAAACGAAGCCTTAGCTATAAGTGATAATTCAGTTACAAAATCAAAGAAGTATAAATATACCACACATAAAATGCAAAATTTTTATATTAAAAAAAAGTTAAAATTGAGAAATTTACTTATAATATCTCAATCTGTGCTTCTTTTTACAATTTTCCAAATGTCCACCATAGATCTCAAGATTCAATTGGTTAATTTATGTAAGTCGTCCCATTTGATGCAAAACATCAATCTTCAATTTTGACAAACCCAATGCCATATTTTAGTGCATCTAAAACCCATATGAGAAGTCGACCTATTTCTTTCCTATTTGATTCGAGGCAGGGAAATTTGCTAACATATCGGATTGAGATTGTGGGAATAGCATTGATGCACTCTCTACACATATATTCGATTAAATAATTTAGGAGATATCCACGTAGCTTGGTCTCACAAAATTCCCAATCTCATTAGTCGTATTATGTCATAGATTCTAAAAGATCCCACTTCTAATTCTGATGCTAGTAATTATGGTCATCAACTCTAGCTACTCTGGATATGTTACACAAGCACTCATTATATAGAGCAACGATAAAGCCTAAAAAATTCTATGAAATAATGTAGCATTACTGCCACAAATTCACATTGCTTTTAGGAATAATAATTGACAATTAGAGAGTCAATTATCTCATGGTCACAATGTGGCATCATAGTTTTCTCCAACTTGTCACTTTTTCACCACAACTTGTTGCATGCGCCTTTCATGTCAGCATTCACTTCAAATCACCTCACGATTACTAACCACTTGCAAATAACTCATTCATACCAAAACACTATTGGAAGATATATTGTAAGAGTGAGAGCTTTATAATTGAGTGAATTCCAATCATTTTGTTTAGATAATGAGATTTTATCCTCATTTTTTTCATAACGGACATAGGTCAATATTTTTCTTGTTGTATAGTTTGTCATTTAGGGTATGATATGGCAGGAACCTCTCAAGTTATTTGAAAACTCAATAAAAAAGAATCCAATCTCTTGAAGGGGTCTTAAAATCTCGTATTTCTTGTGAGCCTCACTCTATACTGATCTACGTACATCTTGAATTTACGTGTGATCGATATTAATTAAGGTTTTATTTATGACAGTCTTTTTTTACTATTTTCTAAAATAATTTTTTAATATAAAATTTTTAAAATAGAATTTTTGTACTAGAAAGCTGCTTTAAAAAGCAATAAGAAAGTTGTTCCAAACGAAATCTAAAATAATGAACTCGCATTACTCTCCTTTTGATAATATAAATATTCTAGCATGCAACATCATTGAAAAATTGACTTTAAAAGCGATTTTGATCAAATTCGAACTTTCACATTTGTGGTCGCTCTCACAATTTTAATTGAACATTGATGAGCTCTGTTTGCTCGAGATCTTCACTGTCTATTTGTTTGTTTCATTGCTACTGTAATTTTATTTTATTTTGGACATTTATATCAATTAAGCCGAATTCACACACACTTCACACATACACAAGCTTTCAACTCAAAACCTCTTGGTTGATAGCCAAAACTTTAAATTAACAGATCAAGATGAGCTGCATTTGCTATTGTGGTTGGAAGCATTGGTTTGAGTATTATTGCCCACTTTTATGACAAAATGAAGACAACCTAAAGGGTAAAGAACGAAAATTATTAAGTAGGCCTTTCTTTTTCAATGATTTGTTTCTATCTTTGTCAAAGGGTTCCAAATAAATATAAGTTGTGTGGTAAATTCTTAGCCTCCAGCGAAGAACTCCGAATAAAGGTGACATTGAGTATATGATAGTTTTTGTTTCTTGTTGTTGGCTTATCATTAAATATTCTTTTAAAAAAAGTGAGAAGTAAATAGAGCTGTTCCCCAAAATTTTTCTTGTTGTATAGTTTGTCTTTTAGGGTCTGACAGTGACCGCTTTAGCTTTTTATAAAGTTGGTTATAAAATAGTTGTGAGTAAAATAACTTTTCTGAAAGCTATGATAATAAGAAGCTTCTTAGCACATCAATTATTTGCAGGAAAAAAAATAATAGTTAAATAGTAACTATAGTTTTGATGTTTCTTAGGAAATTATAAAGGGAATAATATCGGTCTCTCTCATGGGTTCAATCAGCTGGATTTTTACTTATTTAAATTGCGTTTCAATTATTAGGCTGAACATTAATGGAAGCCATATTAAGCCAAGTTTGGAAATGCTTATTAAGAAACTTGTCACGATCATGAACAATATGTTTATTAAGAAACTTGTCTATCTCTATAATAATAGTAATACTAGTTTATACTAATAATATAATAAAATAGTGGTTGTGTAAGTAGTCCTATTGATAGAAGGAGATATTTTGTATGACTTTAAGTCTTTTTTGGGACGGCTTTTTCACTGCTTCTTAAAACAGTTTTTTAGTAAAAAAAATAAAATTTTTATACTAGAAGGCTATTTTAAGAAACAGTAAGAAAGCCTTCCCAAACGAAGCCTTAGCTATAAGTGATAATTCAGTTACAAAATCAAAGAAGTATAAATATACCACGCATAAAATGTAAAATTTTTATATAAAAAAAAAGTTTAAATTGAGAAATTTACTTATAATATCTCAATCTCTGCTTCTTTTTACAATTTTCCAAATGTCCACCATAGATCTCAAGATTCAATTGGTTCATTTATGTAAGTCTTCCCATTTGATTCAAAACATCAATCTTCAATTTTGACAAACCCAATGCCATATTTTAGTGCATCTAAAACCCATATGAGAAGTCGACCTATTTCTTTCCTATTTGATTCGAGGCAGGGAAATTTGCTAACATATCGGATTGAGTTTGTGGGAATAGCATTGATGCACTCTCTCCACATATATTCGATTAAATAATTTAGGAGATATCCACGTAGCTTGGTCTCACAAAATTCCCAATTTCATTAGTCGTATTATGTCATAGATTCTAAAAGATCCCACTTCTAATTCTGATGCTAGTAATTATGGTCATCAACTCTAGCTACTCTGGATATGTTACACAAGCACTCATTATATAGAGCAACGATACAGCCTAAAAAATTCTATGAAATAATGTAGCATTACTGCCACAAATTCACATTGCTTTTAGGAATAATAATTGGCAATTAGAGAGTCGATTATCTCATGGTCACAATGTGGCATCATAGTTTTCTCCAACTTGTCACTTTTTCACCACAACTTGTTGCATGCGCCTTTCATGTCAGCATTCACTTCAAATCACCTCACGATTACTAACCACTTGCAAATAACTCATTCATACCAAAACACTATTGGAAGATATATTGTAAGAGTGAGAGCTTTATAATTGAGTGAATTCCAATCATTTTCTTTAGATAATGAGATTTTATCCTCATTTTTTCCATAACGGACATAGGTCAATATTTTTCTTGTTGTATAGTTTGTCATTTAGGGTATGATATGGTAGGAACCTCTCAAGTTATTTGAAAACTCAATAAAAAAGCATCCAATCTCTTGTAACCAAGTAATGATTTCCACCATCAAAATTGTATGTTCATCCCGATGGCAAAGATTGTAAAGGGTCATTACAACCATTGGAAGTTTTAAATTACGATCTTACAAATTATAGATTTTTCCATAAATATGTATTTATCTTGCAATTAACTCTCTTTTCTATTATGATAGCTTAAATTATTACGGTCTCTACAATGACTCCCTCCACCCAACTCAGAGTGTAATAAAAAGATACTTAATAGTCATTATTAAAGACATTTATAATGCACGATATGTCAATTATGACCATCATTTCTCATATCTCTTATTAAAAACAATTCCTATGGCCTTATTAACTTCAAGTCACTTCTATTAATCCAACATGCATCCTCTCATATAAAATACAATTACTTCACCGATTTCCTTTTCCAAAAAGTCCATCAAATTCATTACATCATATGTCATAGGACTTAAACCTAAATAAGAGTGCGACGACTTCTATGAATAACCTTAAATTTATTAAGATTGATAAGAAAACTTTTTCTTATCTTCATTATTATTTGCTATTGGTGTAAATACCGTTTTAAAAACGTCTGTTCATCCAAATTACATTATAAATACACTATACAACTCGTCAATAACATTATACAAATTATTAAAAAACACAATAGATAAACATAGAAACCATATTGATCAAGTGTGGAAAGACATGGCTATGAATGCTTGTTTGGAGGTTTTATAAACAAAATTTTTTTTTTCTTTGGGACAGTTAGGTTAATTAAGACAAATTCACATACACATCACACAGGGGTGTCAATTTCAGGTCACGGGTCGGGTTCGGGTCGAACCCGAACTGACCCGGGTGGAAAACGGGTCGACCCTAACCCGACCCGGGTAGAGAAACGGGTCGAAAATCCGAACCCGGACCCGACCCGATCCTCGCGAAAGAGAACGCGGCAGCGGGCGACGGCGAGCGCGGCAGCGGGCGACGGTGCGAGGCGCGAGGGTGGTAGCGCGAGCGCGACAGCACGGCACGCGACGGCGCGAGGGCGGCTGGCGGCAGAGCGGCACGCGGCAGCGCGAGCACGAGCTCGAGCGCGACAACACGGGGTAGCAGCGCGTGGCAGCAGGGCAGCGGTCGGGGGGCAGCGGGCAAAGGGCGAGAGTTCAAATTTTTTTAAATTAAATGGGTTGGCGGGTTGACCCGGCAACCCGCCGGTGTGGACCTCCGAAAGAGCACCGCGCGAACGGGCCGATTGGAAGGGACAGATTGGATCGCGCATACGACTGACCATTGAGGATAGAGGCTTTCACCAACACACCTCGATGGGTAGTAACATACCCGACCAAATCACGGGTTTCCCCCACCCGATGCAAGAGCTCGAATGGGGTTTAGTAGATTGTGGAGACCAAGTTTCCCACGGGCGCAAGCCCCCGTGGTTAATTACATCCCAGGCCGGAGCCAGAGAAAACTCTCGATTAAGGATTATACATTATCCTCTCATAAAGTGGGATTGACACAAGGGTACAGACTAGGAAATCCTACTCAAAGGGAAGAAAGGTCCGAAGGGGCTGAATCAACATGCATGGCTCATACCAGCATTCGGAGGCTCTAGGGTACTACAGAGAAACTGGAGAAAATCAAAGTCAAACATCCGATCACATGCGTGAGAGAAGGATGGAGGTGGCGTCATCCTGTAACGCGGATAAGTAGGATTTAGGGTCCCTGAGAAGAAGAGACCTACCTACTATTTAAGGCATACTACGAGACCGAATGTAGTAGCCTCGAATCCTAAATCTAGTTTGGACTTAGTGTTCGACACACACTAAGACCAGTGTCCTAGCTAATGCGATGCAAAGATCTGGACTTATCCCGGCCTGGATTGGGGGAGCCAGCTAACCACCTAATCGCTTCAAAACCATGCTATCAGGTCAATTATGAAAGATGGGTGGGAGGTACAGTTTATTGGAAAGAGGACCGACATCTAGAGAATTTCCTAAGTGGTCCTGAACTTATGTTGGGTGAATGCCCCTAGCTAATGCAATTAAATTTTAATTAGTTGGTTACTAATGCAATGCATGCTAGTTGAATTGTCAGCTCATGAATGCTATAGAACTTTAAAAACAGGCTTATAGAAAATAATTTTTTGAAAAGACTGAGTCTCCCTAGGTCCGGCACTTCATCCTCATAGGCCAGATTATCCGGACTCTACCCGCAGGCAGGGAGATGTCTTATAGCAAGGAAAGAAGAAATGCAGTAATATGCATGCGACCCCGGACGATTCCGGCAATTCCCTAGGTTCGTTAAATTTCTATATTATTTAAAAGCCTTAAAATATTAGAAAATTAGTTATGAGTATAAAAATTTTTATAATCCTTAAAGAGCCTAATACGATCCAGGCGAAAACAAAAACGGCATGCAATAATAAAACCTAGAAAAAGTAGATATTTCTAAGCGCAATCAGGTAAGCACATCAATATAAATCCACAAACTAATCAAATAAATGTCCATAGGCCAACTGCCCTTTAATTACAACCCAGGGTATGCAGAAAAGTAAAGTGGCCGGGCACCACTGCCAACAACCCGGATTTCTAAGCCTATGACAGACGCCAACAACTTTGAGTGGGATATTGGGTCTTCAAATCTTCAATATCTTCAGTCTCCTGGGTATCTTCTCCTTGGACTCCTTGGATCACTCCTCCTTGGATCTCTTCTCCTTGGACTCCTTGGATCCGTCGTGGCTTGAATATCCAAACGAAGAGACAATTCTCCCCAGTAGGGGTGTTGCCTTTTCTCTTTGAATATCTAAAGCCATCCAGCTCGATCTTCCAAATGGAAGAAGACTCTCCCCTTAGGGATGCCTTCTTCTTTTGGAACCCGAACTGGATAAGAATATCCCAACTCGAAGTTGTTTTCACAACTCTTAACAATATTACAAATTTTTACATTAATTGAAAAGCATAAAAATCTAAAAGGACCTGCATGGTTATCCTAATAAAAAAAAATCCCAAGCAGTTTATATAAAGAATGAAAATGCTAACACCATTGACCCTGTGCCAAGCCATGCTCTTAATTTTGAGGGCTAAGCGCTCCACCTGTGCAGTTATAATTAATTTAGCCCTCATTTTTATTTAGGGGGAGCTGAGCAAGCACCTGCATAAAACACATTATTAGAAATCATGACATTACTCCCCCCTTTTATCAGCATGAGCATGGCCACCTGCACGGAAGAACAGTATATATATGGCGCTCCTAACCTAGGGGTAAATCTAACGCTCACATCCAGAGTGCAGAAAAAGTAAGCAAACACAGCAATCATTTTTCAAACAGCATGCAATGAAAACCACGGAAAGCTCCGGCACACAGCAGAAAAGTAAAACCCAGCGGCCTAACCTAAGTCTAGAAGTGGTGCCCTAGCAAACCATTCTATGTGTGTGTAAGGCTTGTGTAGTTTGGATAGATCCTAAGCAGGATAGTTAGTTAAAAATTATCTAAAGTTCAAATCTGTTGAAGGTCAGAAAAGGAAATTTTTGTTGAAATTCAAATATTAGTGAATTGGGGTGCATTTTAGTTAATATAGTTTGTTGATCAATTTTAGGAATTTAGGGTGATGATATTTGAAGTTAAAGTTATATTAGCCAATTTTGGAAAGTCCTGGGTCCTCCTAGGAACTAGACTAAGGGTCCAAAAAAGTCACTATGGGAAAAAGGCTAAGCCTGAGTCTCCTATCACCTTAGGAAAATACTAGACCTTAGTACGAGTAGTTAGACAGGTAGTAGGCTGAAATCGGAGTTCTCTAGGCAAAGTTATGAATTTTCTAAGGTTCGGGCCCTAAATGAACTACGGTTGACCAAAAAGTTGACTTTCTAATCTAGACCGATTTATGGAAACCTAATATTTTTAGTAAATACTAGACCCTAATAGGAGTCTAATGCAAGTGAGTTTGCCTAATTTGGAATTTTCTACAATTAGTTATGGCTTTCTAAAGATCGGGTAATTAAGGGAATTTCCTAAATTTCCTAATAAAGGGCCTTTTTTACTGTTTTGTTCCAAACAAACTCCAAACTGATTGGAATCACTCCCAAAGATCAGGGATGACCTAAGAAAGTGTTCCCAAGTGTTTGGAGAAAATTTGGAATTTTTAATAATTTTTAATGATTTATTAGGGGCAAAAAGGTAATTTCCACCTAGTATCAAATTATGGGTCAACCTGAAGTCAAACTAGGGAGCCCTATTTATCTAAGGTCAAGGGTCATATTCTGGTCAGTTTGAGGTATTATGGGTAATTTTCTGACCTATGGTGTATTTATTGCATTTTTCGGAAGGTCTCGGGGCCTTATTTAACCAGTTAATTAGGGTTAGTTAATTAAGGGCTCTAAAAGCTCCTAAAAAAATCCTAGAAAATTCAGTGAGGTTTATGATGTCACTAAGTTTAAATGTTGAAGTTTTCATGTCGTTCTGGGATCTATCCTAGCTCCTAGAAAACTTCTAAGTTCGCTAGACAGGTCCTTAATTTTTGTCCTTAGGGTGTCACTACGTTATAGGAGTTTAAAGTGATGTCTTACGCTAACCCTCGGGATAATAAATGCATGGGAGTACAGTAAATAAATAAACACGCCATGTCCTTAAATCTAGGAGAGCCTAGGCTAAGTGCTCGTGGTGCAATCCTATACATGCATTCTACGAAAGATAAAAAGTAAAGACACCTAAAGAAAGGATTAGTGAATGATTGGGACTCAATCATTCACTAACCCACTCCCCCATGATTGCTCTTCATTCATAGAACCCATGTCTAAAATTTCACGAAGTAGCGGATCTCCCAAGATTAAGGGATTTAATACATAAGTAATTTTAAAATATTTTAAAATACTTACATATATATGAACTTTTGGAAAATAGCATAATTAAAAGTAGATCAATTTATGCTAAATACATATAAGGGAGACCCACTGGTTATCCTAACGAAGTCTCAAGCGATTTGAAAGTAGTTTGTATCCTGAAAGTAGTTGTTATATTAATATATAAATATCAAAATACCCAAATAACAAGATCAAAACAAGAATCTATTCATACAGCCAAAATCAAGGACTGGAAATGGTTCCAAAACATAAAGCTCGTCTTGCTGAAAAGAACGAGGGGTTATACGTCAAAATCCGAGTTAAAACGGCGAAGATACAAAATTCCGAAGTTAAAACATAATAAAATAACATTTTAAAGTAGCCCTATTTCACTGGTTTTAAAATAACAGGAAATACAGACATAATTTTCATCTGAAAATGGTTTTAAAATATGCAGAATTCAGAGTACATCCAAAACAAGGTATTGTGTGTTGACAGAGGACTTAAAACGACAAAGTTATGTAATTTTGAAGTTTAAAGGCAATAAATAAAATAATTTTAAAATGATGCAGCTGACTGTTTTGAAAATAATTGCACAAAAACCCAGAATTTTTGAATAAAACCAATTCCAGAATATGCAGAATCAAAATACGCTCAAAACAAGACGTTGTGCGTTAAAATCGGGTTAAAAACGAGAAAGTTATGAATTTTGCAAGTTTAAACACAATAAAGGATATTTATAGATAGATAATTATTAAAAATAAATAATAATAATAATAATAATAAAAATGTAATAAAAAAAAAAAAAAAAAAAAAAAAAAATAACATCAAAACTAATTAACAATATCAATGATCATAAAACAGTAAAATAACAACTTAAACTAATAATAATTAATATAAATAACTATTAAATAATAATTATATTAAAATAATAATTTTTATTTTTTTTTTTTAAAAAAAAAGGGGTTATTTCCACTGTTTTTGAAATAATTTAAAATAGAATTATAATTTTAAAATAATTTTAATTTTATAATAAAGAGGATAAAAATCCGAACAATTCGATATATTGTACGCGAAAATCGGACAAAAAACGGATTTTTGGCGATTTTTTGAAGAAAATAAGGTTTTAAAATAGTTTAAAATTCATTTTTTTTAGTTAAATCGGCCGGCGGCGCCACGTGTCGCTCCCGGATTGGGCCCGCGGTTCTCGGCCGATGATTGTGCCGCCGCAATCATTGTCCAATGATTGGCAATCATTGGCGGCGGCGGCGGGGTCCGCTCGAGACTCACTTAAGTGAGTCAGCGCGGATCACGGCCGCTGATTTCGCGCGGCGCGAAATCAAAGGCCCTGATCGAGCCGGATCGCGGGGCCAAACACCGGACCGAAGGATCGGTCGGACGGGCGCGTGGTCCAGCAGGGATCTTGACCGTTGATCAGCGAGATCAACGGTCCAGAAACCGTGCGACTGGGAGCCAGCCGAACCGAGAGCCCTAACCCTATTTTCGCTTCGTTCTCACAAACGACTGGATCAAACGCGACGAAATTTTAGACATGTCTTCTAGTAATGAAGAGCATTCATGGGGATATATTTTTAGAATTTAATATGCGATATATTGAAAGTTATTTAGATCTAAGTGTTCTAGCTAGGGTTTGCGATATACCTCAATCCACACGGTGGATTCGGAAGATCTTGGTCTCGTTGGACTCGTGGGATCGTCTAGAACAATTCCTCTCTTGAACTCCAACGCCAAAACAGCCTGGATCGGACGGGATTCGCGTAGAGAAGGTTTCACGCTCGGGTTCGCCGGACTTCTCGTCGCCGGCGGCTCGAGCAGGTCGGGATCTGGTCGGGAAAGGTGGAGGAAGGAAGCGGGAGCTCTCACCGAAAATTTGGAGGCCTGAGGTGGTCTCTCCAAAGAGCAAGAGCAAAAAAGTCCTTTCCTAAACCTAATTTTTGCTATTTAAAGGCTCTACCCTATCATGAACGGTTGGGATTGAATCCACCGACCATTAGGAGGGAAATTAGAGCTATTTAGGCCGTGGTTTCAATTTGAAATCCAAGGGGATTGAATTCGAGCATTAAATGGGCCTTAATAGGGATTTAAATGAGTCTTAATGGGTCGATTTGACCCATTATGACTTGGATTGACCAAGTCACATGTTGACTTGGTCAACTCAGTCAAATAGGTCCAATGGGTATTGGGTTTGAGCCTTGGATGTGTTTGAATGCATGAGAAATTGATTTGGGCTCAAAAAGGTCCAAATTGGTCAACCCTGGTTGACTTGGTCAACCGGGTTGACCCGGGGTCCAAGTCCAGGCTCAACAGACTCGACTCGACTCACTGAACCCATCGGAGAGGGTCTTGGGGTCTGGCTTGGTCAAATTTGACCAGGTCAACTCTTTGACCTGGTCTGGGCCAAAAACTAGGTCAACAAACGGACCCCCAACAGGAGTGGCGAACAACTAGTGAACCGCTCGTGTTGGCGTTGACCGACTAAGCCACTGAAAGGAGAGTAAAGAGTACAAAAGTGTAATGGTATCATCAAGGTGAGAGAAAGGTAGAGAACTCCTCTCCTGGCCTCACCCTACAACAAGGGCAGAGCCTAGGAGAGAGTGAAAAGCAGCAGTGCGCAAGGAAAGTATCACCAAAATGGTGAACTAGTAGTGTGGTCTTCTCCCGGCCTTACCCCTCGAAAAGGGTAGATCCAAGGATAGAACCAACGGTGAAGATCACCTAAAAAAAAAAAGGTGAAAGCAAAGTAAGGGGATTCTCCTATAGCCTTGTCCCGTAGCGAGGGCAGAGCAGGAAGGAGAATCAACAGGAAAGGTCACCACTAGGGTGAAAAAGTAAGGTGGTATCTCTCCTTGCCTTGTCCTATGGAGTGAGCAGAGCTAAAGAGAGAACCAAAAGTAGAGTAGTAAAAGCACTCAAACTATCTGTCTGTCTATATCGAATCAGCAGAGTAGAAGGTGAAGGGGGTCCCATCTCCTCCTGCCTATTTCAGGACAGTGGACTGGGGTGACTCAGTATCTGCATAACCAAATCGGGTCAGCAAACAAAGAAATCACAAAGCCTGGTGTCTGCCTAATCGGAACAAGACACTCAGGGAAAAGGATGGCGAGGAGTTCCTGGCAGGTGCTCTGTCAGGCCCTCTCTACCAAGTAAGTCAAACCAGCTTCCTGTCTGTTCATTTCAAACAACAGGATAGAAGGTGAAAAGATCCCATCTCCTCCTGCCTATTTCAGGACAGTGGATTGGGGTGACTCAGTATCTGCATAACCAAATCGGGTCAGCAAACAAAGAAATCACAAAGCCTGGTGTCTGCCTAATCGGAACAAGACACTCAGGGAAAAGGATGGCGAGGAGTTCCTGCCAGGTGCTCTGTCAGGCCCTCTCTACCAAGTAAGTCAAACCAACTTCCTGTCTGTTCATTTCAAACAGCAGGACAGAAGGTGAAAAGATCCCATCTCCTCCTGCCTATTTCAGGACAGTGGATTGGGGTGACTCAGTATCTGTCTGATCAACTCAAGACAGCAAACAAAAGAGTCACAAAATCTGGTGCCTATTTGATCAGAATAGGACACTCAGGGAAAGAGGCGAGGAGTTCCTGCCAGGTGCTCTGTCAGGCTCTCTCTACCAAGTAAAACCAGCTACCCGACTGACTGTATCTAGACAGCGGGGTGGAAAGTGAAAAGGATCCCGCCCCTCCTGATCCTTTCGGAACAGTGGATTGGGGTGACTCGATACTTCTGCCTGACCTCAGCAAAAGTAAAGAAGACACGAAATGGAAGCCTGCGTAGTCTTTTACAGGACATCCGAGTAAAAGGGTGTTGAGGAATTGCGCCTCCCAGGGACTCTGTCGGGCTCACTCAACGGTAAAGTAAAACCAACTACCAGGCTGACCGCATCTGGACAGCGGGTAGAGGGTGAAAGGATCCCGCCCCTCCTGCTCCTTTCGGAACAGTGGATTGGGGTGGCCACTACTTCTGCCTGACCTCAGCAAGAAGCTCGTGAACCACGAAATGGAAGCCTGCTTAGTCTTTTACAGGACATCCGAAGTAAAGGGTTGTTGAGGAATTGCGCCTCCCAGGGACTCTGTCGGGCTCACTCAACGGTAAAGTAAAACCAACTACCAGGCTGACCGCATCTGGACAGCGGGTAGAGGGTGAAAGGATCCCGCCCCTCCTGCTCCTTTCGGAACAGTGGATTGGGGTGGCCACTACTTCTGCCTGACCTCAGCAAGAAGCTCATGAACCACGAAATGGAAGCCTGCTTAGTCTTTTACAGGACATCCGAAGTAAAGGGTTGTTGAGGAATTGCGCCTCCCAGGGACTCTGTCGGGCTCACTCAACGGTAAAGTAAAACCAACTACCAGGCTGACCGCATCTGGACAGCGGGTAGAGGGTGAAAGGATCCCGCCCCTCCTGCTCCTTTCGGAACAGTGGATTGGGGTGGCCACTACTTCTGCCTGACCTCAGCAAGAAGCTCATGAACCACGAAATGGAAGCCTGCTTAGTCTTTTACAGGACATCCGAGGTAAAAGAAAGAAACGTTGAGGAATTGCGCCTCCCAGGGACTCTGTCGGGCTCACTCAACGGGTAAGCTTCGACATCTGCTGTAGCCAGTGCGGTCTTGCAGATGAAGAAGGGCTCAATACCCACCCAGTCATTTCAACTGAGTGAATAAAGAGTCGGGCTCTGATGCCTGCCTGATCAGGACAGTGCAAACGAGAGCGTGGCGAGGAGTACCTGTCAGGTGCTCTGTCAGGTCCTCTCTACCAGGTAAACTCAACTATCTGTCTGTTCATTTCAAACAGCAGGATAGAAGGTCAAAAGTCACCTCGACGTCAGCCTAACACGCATCTGTGTAGGGATGTGAGGGAAAAAAAGGTAAGTAAATGGGAATTTTAAGGGCAGAGCCACCTAGGGAACCCTTTCTAGCAATCTGATAACCACATGGTAGAGGACAAGTCGTCGTGGCCATGAGTATTCAAATGCTGTCAAGATCACCTAAAGAACTCCGACCCTACACAAAAGGGGGAGAAGACATCAGAACGACATCTCTCAAGAAAGCTGGAAGAGATATACCCGCTGTAAAGTGTGTAAAGGGGCGATCTCATTCCAAAGGAGTAAAAAGAACTCGAGTAGCGAGGGGGCACCTCAACTACAGAAGGCAGGACTATGCCTGGTAAAAACAATCCTCAAAGAGGCTACAGTAGTAAACCCATACTAACTGATGGGGACCCTGTAAGAGGTAGAAACAAGATCAGAACATCCAAAGGACCTCTCCGGCAGCTAGGAGTCAGATCTCAATGGGAAAAGAAGTTGTAAACGTATCTGAAAGAGCTGACTCTCTACTAGAGGATCAAAACTCAAGGAAAAGGTGGTGGTAGCATCTAAGGTGTGATGTCCTATACCACCAGGTAAGAAAAAGAGCCAAAGTAGTGAGGGATCATCCTCTCTACCAAGGACAACAACTCTGAGTAAGTAAAATCTCACAGTAGTGACACCCACACAAACTAGTGGGACCCTGTGAAAAGTAAAAGTGACCTCGACACATCCATAGGACTGCTCTGTCAACTGAGTCTAGAGTATGAATGGTAACATGGGTCACGAAAAAGTAGTAAAAGAACTGATCTTCTGCTAAAAGATCAAAGTTCTCAAAGTGGTGATGTTAGTATCCTGGGCAAGGTATACTACACCACGAGGAGAAAAAGTAGCTCTAGGTAGTGAAGGGGACACACCTACCACCTGAGTACGGTAATCATGTATAGAAGTGAAGTATTATCAGAAGGATCACAGTGGTAGCACCTACCCTGATCGGGCAGGACCCTGTGGGGGGAAAAGGTAACAACACAACATCCATAGGGCTACTCTAGCAGCTAGGAGTAGAGTATGAATGTGGAGAGTATGGGTGCAAAGAAACTCAGGAACTGATCTTCTACTGGAAAATCAAAGCTCCTAAAGTCGTGGTGCTAACACCTGAGAACAGATGTACTACATCACAGCATAACTCTAAGGTGACAAGGGAGCACTCCTGACACCTAGCACGATAATCATGAGTGAGATCTATGATCATCGGTGGGTCACAGTGGTAACACCTACCCTAACTGGGTAGGACCCTGTGAGAAGTGGAAAAACAACCAAACAACATCCGTATGGCTACTCTAGCAGCTAAGAGTAGGGAACGAATGCTGAAAGTAAGTGAGTAAAGGAACTAGGGAGCTGATCTTCTACTGGAAAACCTGAGCTCCTGAGGATGTGATGCTAACACCTGAGAGAGGGTGTACTACATCACAGCTAAGGAAGCAACTCTGCGGTGACAAGGGAGCACACCTGACACCTAATCTGATAATCATGAGTGAGATTTATGATTATCATAAGACCACAGTGGTAACACCTACCCTAATCAGGTAGGACCCTGTGCGGAGTGAGGGTAACACTGCCACATTCTTATGACTACTCTGACAGCTCAGAGTAATTCATGAATGGGAGGTAGACTGCCAAAAGAGGGCAGTATGGGGCGATCTTTTCTCAGAAAGACCAAAGCCCAAAAGGTAGTGATTGTTACATCTCAAAACACAATGTACCACATCACTAAAGAAGAAATGTATTTAAAATCATATAAGTTAATCGACCAACTAAGTGGAAACTCGGCCTTGAGGAGATCGTCAAAACACTCTCAAGGGAGGAGAAAGAGAAATTTTTTGGGGAATTTGAGCTCTTAGAGAGTTTTACCGGGTTCCTCCTGCGACAAGGGCAACCGGGTTCTTGTACTCCTAGGAGCTTCTTTTTTTTTTTTTTTTTTTTTTTTTTTTTTTTTTAACCCTGATCATATTCGCCACATGAACAGAACTGGGAAATTTGTGCTTTTGGAGAGTTTTACCGGGTTCCTCCTGCAAAAAGGGCAACCGGTTTTGCTCTACTAAGAGCTCCCCTCCTTTATCACACATGAATTTTTAAATTGGGGGTATTCGATGGTTTTGATAACCCAGACCACATTCATCTCCTGTGAATGAACTGGGGAGCACAATCGTATAGAGATTGATGTACAACTGAAATTATCATCAGGATAAAGGCTCAACACTACCATATTTATCTAGCGTGGGATGGTGTGGACCCAGTATCCTGTCTCAAAAGAGTCTAAGCCAATGACTCTAACATCCTTTATCACATTCAACTCATATGAATGGACTAGGGGCTACATCTATCAGATCAGGGCTGATAGAAAAAAAAGAAACTCAATTTGGGATAGTGGATCTCCATCACCATACATGACCGTCAGGGTGTGGTGTGGACCCAGTATCACCTTTCAAAAATTAGACTCAAACTACTAGTTTTGATATCCCAGACCACACCTGGGGCGACAGGTGAAACTGGGGGACTAAGCCCTACAAGGGGGAGAACAAACTGAAAATTCTATGCGATAGCACCAGCGTGATTGGTGCGCACAGACCAAAGTACAAAACATCCCTACGGCGTATTGTTGTATCACCTCTAAGGACAGCTTCATACTCTTCTAAACGACGTCGCGTGGTAGAGGACAAATCGTCGTGGCCACGCAGACTGCTGAAAAGTAAAAGAGATCCTTTTAGGAGTTACATATACAGAGGGGTATCTACAGGCGGTAGGGAGGCTCCCCTGTGAAGTACTAGACTCAGGCATAGTACTTTTTCAAGTACTGTCCGTTGATGACAGGCATCGGGTGAACGCCATTTGCATCAACAAGTAGGTAGGCACCACCTTCATAAACTTGCTCTACAGCGAAGGGGCCTTCCCAAACAGGCTCAAACTTACCACCTCGCCGACGGTGCGAGATGATAGGCCTACGCAAAACAAGAACTAACTCGCCTACCCGGAAAGCACGGGGTCGAACAAGGCGTTCGTAGTGTCGTACCATTCGAGCCTGACTTAGCTTAAGGTATTGATAAGCTCGTAAGCGAAGCTCATCTAAACCATCCAGCTCTTCCAACCTTAGTCGGGCATTATCTTCCTCAGATAGATTGTAACTAACTGCGACACGTAGTGAGGGGAGCTCGACCTCAAGTGGGAGGACAGCTTCAGCCCCAAAAGCTAAAGCATATGGGGTGGACTGGGTAGGAGTACGGTAGGTAGTCCTATACGCCCATAATGCTTCAGGTAACTTATCATGCCATTCTCTTTTATTTGCAACAAGGATTTTCCTTATCAGTTGCACAAGAGTCTTATTAAATGCCTCTGCCAAGCCATTGGCTTTAGGGTAGTAAATCGACGAGTATCGCCAATTAATATTATGGCGGCGGGCAAATCTGGCAATTTTGGTGCTTCTAAAGGACGGGCCGTTATCTGAGATTATACGGCGCGGAACACCAAAGCGATAAACAACGTTATCGCGAAAGAAGCGCATCACATCTTCTGATTTAACTTCCTTAAGTGGGACAGCTTCTGCCCACTTAGAGAAGTAATCAGTGGCGGCTAAAATGAACCTATGACCCTTAGAGGAAGGAGGGTCTATAGGACCCACCACATCCGTGCCCCAGCCCTCAAATGGCCAAGAAGAAACAGTAGGGTGCAACGGATTAGGGGGTTGGTGAATCACCGTGCCATGAATCTGGCACTGGTGGCATCTTTTAGCGTGCTCCATACAATCGTGGATCATAGTCGGCCAGTAGTAGCCAAGGCGCTTAATTCTGCCTTTCATCTTAGGTCCAGACTGATGGGCACCACAAAGCCCTTCATGTATCTCGCTCATGACTCTTTTAGCCTCTTCTCTACTGAGACATCTCAACCACATTTGGTCAAAAGAGCGTCGATACAGAGTTTCATTTACATAGGCGAATGATAAGGCTCTCTTTCTAATTTGAGCAGCGAGAGACTTATCATCCGGAAGCCTACCATGTTTCAAATACTCTATGAAGGGTTCTCTCCAATCTGACTCCTCATCAACAGCAAGGACTGTGAGGGTCTGATCGGAGGAGGACAGGTCTGCGGGGCATAGAGCTTGACGATACTGGACAGAAATAGAAACCGGGTTTCCAGTAGGGTCAGCTAGTTCTTTTGCTAACTTGGCCAATGCATCTGCTTTTCCATTTTCAGATCTAGGGACCTTGGCCAAGGTTACTTCTGGTATTAAGCTTAGGAGCTCCATTGCTTTATTATGATATGGAATGAGCTCAGGCTTAAGTACTTTGTAGACTCCAGCTACTTGATTGATTATCAGTTGGGAGTCTCCAAAGATCTTCACCCGCGTAAGACTCATCTGAATGGCCAACTCTAATCCCAAAATCAGAGCTTCGTACTCAGCTTCATTATTAGTACGAGGTTCTGATAAACTATAGGAGTACCGTAGAGTATGACCATCAGGAGACACAAAAATCAGGCCTAATCCTACCCTAATTGTAGGAGTTTCATATGGACTTGAGGCTTTAACGGATGACGCACCGTCAAAGTAAAACTCCCAAGTAGGGGACTCCCGTTCATCCACACTCATAATGAATTCATCAGGTAGCTCATCGTTGAGTGGGGAATCAGCAGGGATCGGGTGATCGGCCAAAAAGTCAGCTAGAGCCTGTCCTTTGACGGCCCGCTGAGGAACAAAAGTAATATCAAATTGCAGTAGTATCATAGACCATCGTGCTAGACGACCTGAAAGGGTCGGACGGGTCATCAGGTACTGCAATGGGTTGACTCGAGAGATCAGATTGATCTTATGTGATAGCATATAATGCCTAAGCTTCTGTACCGCGAAGATTAAGGCTAAACATTGCTTTTCTATCGCTGGGTACTTAAGCTCTGCAGGTATTAGTCGCCTGCTGAGGTAGTACAAGGCATTCTCCTTGCCTTCCTCATTCTCTTGAGCCAACAATGCACCTAAAGACTCATCCAGGGCCGTAGTGTAGAGAATCAACGGCCTACCTGGGATAGGTGCAGCTAAAACAGGGGGGTTCATCAGGTAGCGCTTTATGCTCTCAAAGGCCTCCTGACAACTCTCATCCCAATGGAATCGGGCATCCTTCTTCACTAGTGCAGAGAAAGGATGACACCTACCAGAAAGATTGGAGATAAATCTCCGCAGGAAAGCTAGTTTACCCTGAAAGGATCTCAACTGGGTAAGACTCTTAGGAGGTTTTAAATCTACTATGGCCTTGATCATAGAGGGATCTATCTCAATGC
This sequence comes from Dendrobium huoshanense, assembly GCA_016618105.1. Taxonomy (NCBI): domain Eukaryota; kingdom Viridiplantae; phylum Streptophyta; class Magnoliopsida; order Asparagales; family Orchidaceae; genus Dendrobium; species Dendrobium huoshanense. The sequence continues at coordinate 28,607,950 of CM028346.1, read as the reverse complement.
CACGGTAGCGGACTATGAACCCTAAGAACTTTCCTGCATTGACTCCAAATGCGCATTTTAAAGGATTCATCTTTAAATCAAATTTGCGCAGACGTTCAAAAACGATTCGCAGATCTTTGAGGTGATCTTCGCGGACCTTGCTTTTGACGACCAAGTCATCCACATAGCATTCAACTTGCTCATGTATCATCTCATCAAAGATGACAGTCATGGCACGTTGATAGGTGGCCCCGGCATTCTTGAGACCGAAGGGCATCACCTTGTAACAAAAGACACCTATAGGTGTCCGAAAAGCGGTAAACTTCTCATCCTCAGGGTCCATCTTTATCTGATTGTAACCAGATGAACCATCCATGAATGAGAAGATGCTATGGGATGATGCTATATCCACCATAAGCTCTGGAATGGGGAGAGGAAAATCATCCTTAGGACATGCCTTGTTCAAATCACGGAAGTCGATACAGACTCGTATCTGTCCGCTCTTCTTCCGGACTGGAACAATGTTGGCAAGCCATGTTGGGTACTTCTCTTCCCTAATGAAACCAGCTTCTATAAGTTCTTGGTTTCAGCGATCACCTGTTGTTCAATTTCCAACCTCATCCTGCGAGGTGCTTGTTTAACAGGGACTGCGTCAGACTTAATGGCTAACTTATGGACTGCTACCTCTGGATTTAGACCAGGCATCTCGGTGTAGTTCCAGGCAAAACAGTCTCTAAACTCTGATAGCAACTCGATGTATTCTTGAGCCTCTGACTCAGAAAGTAGAGCACTATGAAAAAATAGGCCTAGGATCTGACTCAGTGCCTAAGTTTACCTCACACAGTTCGTCCATGGCTGAAGTGGCGCCATCTTCAAACTCTTGTGGAGCATCAAGTATCCTATCATTCTCACTATCCGGGTCTTCTTCGTCGGCAAGAGAAACAACCGGATAGGCGTGGGCAACGACATGAATATTGGCATCACTGGACTGATTTAACCCCATATAACCTACGCCTCCTAGACCTTGGGGAAAATCAGTCCGCCAAACTCGTGCCTGCTGTAGAGCTTCTTCGTCGGGCCAAGTGGAACGAACGAGGCCACGCTCAACAAAGCTCTCTACAGCAGGTGAAAAGTAACGAGGGGCACTCCTGACCTCTATATCCATAGCGGTCTCCTCCAGATCATGCCTCACAGGACCCAGTGGTGCACCTATACTACGGGGTACAGAGGGACATTCCCTAGGTCGGGCTGGCCCAAATGAATCGTACAAGCGAGGTATGGGGTTGTGGCTACCCCAAATTGTGTCAGTATCATCAACTACAGGAGTGCCAGAAGATCTCTGACTGGAATCCCCAACTCCTATCCCGCGTATCTGATGGGGGGAAGGTTGTCTGGTAGTAGTCTGACGTCGGAAGTCTTCTTCCTCGTCTGAGCTAATATCAATAACCAATCCACCTTCAGGTATCAAATGGCTACAAAGAGTATGTAGTGAATCATAGCCTACGGAATAGGGAGGTGGTGAAGTGACTAGACGCTGAAGAACATCTATTATTTCATCGTCGGAAGAGTCGGACTCTACAGTCAAAGAAGAAGTGTAAAGGTTAGGGGGAGGAGGTGTACGAGTGTCGTGATTCCGCGGTTCGCGGATCGCAACTCTGCCTCTCCCTCTACCTCTACCTCTACCTCCCCTGCCTCTACTAGGGGGAACGTCGTGCCTCACTGCCAACTGAGAGGGCTCTCCATCAGAATGGGCAGTGGGAACACCTAGCTCGATACCAACCTGTGATGGACCCTGTACTGACGATTGTATAGGACCCTGTGCAGGTGGCTGCGTAGGACCCTGTACAACAGTATCAGGTATCACTGGGGACTGAGCAGGTGGAGCTCTACGAGTCTTCCGAGGTACGTAGTACTCGGCGTCGTCGTACATAGAGATCTCATGCACGGAAAAGGGCTGGGTATCTCCAGGAATGATATACTCAACATCATTCCTCAAAAACTTCATACATTGGTGCAAAGTAGAGGGCACCATTCCATACTCATGGATCCAAGGCCTTCCTAAGAGAGCCTTGTATGAAGTATCAGCCTCAATCACATGAAACTTTGCCTCAGTTAGAAAATTTCCAAATTTTAAAGGCAGGGTAATAGACCCTAGAGCTCGCTGGCCTTGGTCATTGAAGCCCTTCAACATGATCTTGTCGGAAGTGAGCTTCAAATGACCTAGGGAGAGGCTCTTCAAAGTTTCATGGGTTAGTAGTTTACTGAAGCCCCTTGATCTATGAGGACCCTATTCAACTCATAATCATTGACTTCAGCAGTGACATACAAGGGACGATTGTGCTCAGTGGTCCCTAACAGAAGGTCACGACTAGAGAAAGTGATGCATGGCATGTTGTACAAATGCCATGCCCCATCATCAGGGTCAGAAGTAAAGAATGCCTGATAGGTTTCTGGTTCAAGTAGGTGCTTTTACCAGTGTCTCTCTCAAGTCGGGTGACAACATCAAAGCATCATAGACACTAAGAAGGGAAGGAATTTTCCTTAGATGAGCCAACACATTGTAATCAACTTCCAGCTGAGGGCCTTTCCCTTTCTCCTTAGGCTGCTCCTGGGAGGAAAGGGATAGGATCATCCTGCTGGGTAATGATATTCTTATCTTTTGTATTTTTAGCCAACCTGGGTGGAAGGACCTTCCCTGAACGCAGATGAACTTCCTGTATTGAGTCATCCTCAATAGGAGATTCTTCTGGTTCAGTGGTGGTGGCAGGTGTTGGTTCTAAGGAAATTAGTGAGAGTGGGTTCTCGGATTCATTCTCTGAATCCATGTAACATCCACCCTATGGTATTGTAAAAACAGGTTCTTCATCAGACTCAAACTCATCATTAGAATCATCCATATTATAAGAAACATGTAGTACTGGTGAAGAGCGAGTGCTAGAAGAAGAAGAACTAGGAGTAACAGTAGAAGCGTAAGTAAAAGGTACAGAAGACCAAAAGTACTCAGAATCGTCTTCTATTTTTATTTCCTCATCAAATGAAGGGAGAACAAAGTCCTTCAGCGTAAGTGCTGGAAGGAACCCTGTCTTCCCCTCTGCAGTTACAACATACTTTTCTTTTTCATACATTTTTTTATTACATCCAGAAGAAGAAAAAGTAGAAGAGGAAATGTGCTTATCTAGCACTACAACAGAAGAAGAAGAAGAGGAAGAAAGTGCTGGAGTGGTAACTGCAGCGGCAACTGTCGACTTGGCCTGAGGTGGCCTACTCTCAACTGCCTCTGAGCTCTGAACTGCTCTGTCTATCATCCTCCTGGTCTTCCTGGAAAGTGAGATCTGCCAATCATCATCAAAACCCGTGGGTAAACTGCTAGTAGTGCCTTGAGCATCACTCTGACAATCACTGGGGCTTGGAGACTAGCTGAACTGTCTGAGGGGCCTTGCCCTTGGGCTGCACTAGATCACTGTCCTGAAGGCGTATCTGTCCTGTGATCATCAGTCTCTCTACTCTATCCTTGAAGACATAGCAGTCTTCCAACACATGTCCGACATGTCTGTGGTAAGGACAGTAAAGGGGGTGCCAGCTAACCTTCCTCCTCCTCTGCTCTATGCTCCGGGGAATACCAACAGGTTGTTCTTAGTAAGGAATCTAAAAATTTTCTTCACACTCTCCCTCTTAAAGGATATTCCTTCCTAAGCTTCTCCTGCAGGTACTGCTGACTCTCTGGAGTCCTGCGGGAGGTCTGGGCTTTCCCTGGCTGGTCAACGAGTAAGACCTACTGGCTGAGTGTGGCTGACTAGCTGGTCGTGGCTGCTGGGGGTACTGAAGTGACTAAGGGCTTCTTGCCTTATCTGATGGTCCCTGAGTACTGTGAACCTCTCCTCTCCTAGGTGGAGGTGCCCCTGAAAACTCCTGCCGCTGAGTTCTGCGCGAAGGCTGACTCTCAACCTTAGGAGGGACTGCAGCGGGTATGCGTCCTGTAGGCTAGTCACCTTGGTGAGGAGCTTCTGAAAGGTTCTAATGGTGAAACCCTTAGGTATGGTGCTATCGGACCATCTATGTTCTTCAAAAGGATCTCAACTGCATGCTGCTCCTGGAGCTGTGGCTCACACTGCAAACTGAGATTTCTCCATCTGACTATGTAATCTTTGAGACTCTCTCTGGGACGCTGCTGGTCACCACTAGCTCTCCCACTGTAACTCTGTGCTCTGTGCTAACAAACATCTGCACAAACAGCTGCCAACTCTGCAAAGGTCCTGACTGAGTCGTTGGGGAGGTCGGCGTACCAAGCAAACGCCACCCCCGCCAAGCTGCTGACGAACAAACCTCAACATCAGTGGATCACTCCCTCCTATATTGCAAAATATGGCTCGGTACTGAGCCACATGCGCCTCGGGTTCCCAAACCCGTCAAAAACTCTGAACCTAGGAGGGATGAAACCAGGGGGGTAAGGCTCCTGCTCGTACTCTACAGGGTAAGGACGCCCCTGCTAACTGACTCTCCAGTCTTCCTAGAGGAAATCGCCTGCTCTACCTTCTGGCTATCAAATCCTGGATCTGACCTGCTGACATCTGAGCTGGCTGACTCTGAACTGAAGTAGTGTAAGGAAGTACCGTGGGTGGTGCTGGGACTACTCTCTGGACCCTGTCCACTC